>JAJJMA010045273.1:0-10187 GCA_023529015.1 Papaver nudicaule
AAGTATCTCATTATAGGGCAAATTTACAGGTGAAGTAGAGAGGATGTATGAAGCTAATGTTGATGATGTGGGGTATAGGCTTGTGGCAATATACACTCCTGTTAGAGAAGATGGAGTTGAAGGACAGCCTGTTTCTGCATCCACAGATCCTATCGCAGTTGGTAAATAGCGATTCATTTTCTTAAATCAAAATTTTTTTTTGGAGCTCACGTGGTCTGATATACTTGTTTCTAAAAATGTTCAACGGAACTACAATTTGTATGGATACGGATCTCTGTCTTGGCATCTCGTTCACTTATCGTGTTTTATATTAATAACTGTTCTGACATCTCTGTTACTTATCTATCTAGGTCTATTAAGTTTATTTTTCTCCATTTACAGAGCCCGATGTACTTAAAGAAGTGAAGCAGAAGATGGAACTTGGAATTGTGAAGTTTGAGGTAACGGTTCTGTTTGTCATCTTTGATTTCCCATCTTTTTTCCTGTATTGGAGATGGAGGTGAACACTACGTAGTGTAGAGGTCATTTTTGCACTGCTCTTTGAAGAGTTAGTGGAATTTATTTTTTAGATGAAAATGAAAAACATATAATAAACGAGGGAGCATAAAATTAAATTGTAGAAAGCCTAAACTTTAATAAGTCAGGAAACCAAAACATACATTAATTACCATGTGGGATTATCCAAGCGAGGGCAGATTTCACTCATTAAGGTTAGTTGAAATTCTTTGAAAATGCTACATGGACACCAAGACCTTGGCCCCCAATTAGACACCATTGGTGTGGCGCTCACATGTCCTGAAAGATGGCTTGGTAAAAGAATTCGGTTGGAAAAAGTTGAACCTAAGAAAAGGTAAATTGCACTTTTGTTAAGAACAGTGAAATTTACTCGTACATCACTTTTTCTATCTTAGAAAACATCCCACTTCTCTTTTGAATCTAAGCACTGCAAACCATATTTTTTGGAAGTTCAGTACCAACTTCCATATTCTTAGTTATCAGCTATGCAAGTCTTAACATAACTCTAATTGTTATTTATACATAATATTTTCTTATCTAAATTGGCGGTTTAGGGAGAAGACAAAGGTTATTCTTTTGGTTTTTGGGTTAGTAATAGACTAATAGAGGTCTGCTCGAAAAAACAATCCAACCATGTGTTTTTGGTTCTGCTGTGTTGAAAATTATCCTGATCTTCTTCAAAATCTACATACATATGTAATATGGATCTCATTGTAGGAAGTGCTATTTAAACTTCGCATTGATTTTCAGGAGAAAAAACAGCAAACAAATATTGTCGGGGGAAAACATTTCTATTTTCCTTTATATCCTTTCTATTTTTGTTCTCACCAATTATATACTCTTTTACCCAAAAATGCACATTTTACAGACACGTCGGCGCCACATGAGTGATGTCTAGTTGGGGGCCAAGGACTTGGCATCCATATGACATTTTCCGAAAATCTCTGGTCTGAGTTTCTATTTGGATTTCCACATCCAGCCTACTTTTGGTGCAGATTATACCTTTAGAAATGGTTAATAATTTTGGATGGGACAATCTGCTTTGTGGTCAATCTTTGATACGAAAATAAGTGAACCCCCCAGGTTGTTGGCTAAAGATCGTCGATGTCCTAACCGCGAGACCAGCCTGGATATTTTTCTTAAAGATCCCCTAAAGATAATACTTATTTTTTTGCTTTGCGATTTTAACCTTATGTTATTTGCCATACATTGTTACATTGCGGATTAACTTGCTTTTGCTTTGTGATTTTAACCTTATGTTATTTGCTTCGATTGAAATTAGGTACTATGTGATAAGGACCGGACTCCAAGGAAGGTACGTTCCATTAATTTGTTTTCCTATAATTATCTTAGATAACAAGCATATATAGTTCTAATCTAACCAGCTTTCTCCATATTATAGTCACAGGTTCCTGGACAAGGAAGTCTTGAAAGAAGAAATCTAGAAGTTAATCGGAAGAGAGTAAAAGTTGTTAAACCTGGTTCAAAGACATCGTTCGCAACTACTGAAATTCGAGGAACTTATACTCCCCCCTTTCACGTAAGTTTTCTCTCCACAAAGGCAATCAGTTTTTTTCAGGAAGTCTTTCACTGTTGAGGACAGATCAAATATTCAAGTCGTCATCATATTGTATTCTTGGAATGGTCACAATATAATTTCCTGCGTACTATACACAAATACAAGGATGGCTTCATGGAGAAAAACTTAATTATTAATAAGAAATAGGCACATGTTGCTCTGTTTAACCTAGCTTAATGTGGACATCTTGCAGGTGGAGCTTTTCCGAAATGACCAACACCGGATGAGAATTGTGGTGGATAGTGAGAATGAGGTGGATTTGATGGTACAGTCTCGGCACATAAGGGATGTAATTGTCCTTGTGATTCGAGGTCTAGCTCAAAGATTCAATAGCACTTCCCTCAATTCTTTGCTGAAAATTGAGACATGAACCAGTTTGTGATGGAGCAATTTCGGAAAGAAACGAAGAAAATGAGTCTGATCAACATAATATTCTTGTTTGTAGAGTTTGAGATGTGAATGTGTTTGCCTTTGTAATGAAAGCTGATTTAGGGGCTTCAGTTTTTGAAACTTTTTTGAAGCCCCCGGCACTATTTACTTCAAATGTCCCCACGAATTATAAGGGGGTGTAAAAAAATCGTGAAATGACTAAGTTAACCTTATACTAATTTATACTAATTTTTACCCAAATTTACCCACCCTAATTACAAACATAAATACTTATATCCCACACAAAAAAAATCAAAACCTAACAAACAAAACATCAAAATTTCTCCCCTCTCTTCTCCTCTCTTACCTCTCTTTTCTTCCCCATTTCCTCTCCACATTTCTCATTTTCGAGTTTTTGATCATGGATGGAACCAAAACTGATGCAACAATGGAGCAGCAAAGGTAAGCATCCAAACCCACTCTCTTGTTATTGATTTTGGTGCTAAAACTAGGTAAGATTCACTACATGAAAATCAAAAAACGAGTTTCAGAACTACTTACGGCTGGCTATTAGAGCCGTAAGTCCTCCTTACGTCTCGCATCCGAAGAACAGCTAGCCGTAAGTAGTTTGTTAGGTAAGCCATTAAAGCTCCAGATCCAAGCCGTAAGTTCAGTTTACTAGCCGTAACTTACTTACGGCTAATACCGATACATTAGTTACTAGCCGTAAGTTTCTGTAAATAAAAAATTTTTGGTCGCAAAGTTACAGGCCGTAAGTCCAAACTTATAAGCCGTAAGTTAGTTACGGCTGCAAATCTTTTTGGATTATCAGCCGTAAGTTTAGTTACGGCTGCATATCTATTTGGATTAGTTGCCGTAAGTTACACTGACAACCAATTTTCTCACATTTCTCTGCCATATTTTGCGCTTCAGAGAACCAGACTCAAGTGCCGTGGCTGCACCAACTGTAATAATGCAAGTACAGATTCCTGAATCCAGTGTTGTGATTGAACCAAATGAAACTAGCCAAGTTATTGAGGAACTTCCACAAGAAGGTGCAGAAAGGGAGTATCTTCCTGCCATAAGATCACCAATTCGTAATATTCTACCACTATTGGGTGATGACCCTGATCCTGGCCCCAGCTATATCCCTTGCACTTGTGACCTTAATGAGCGACCAATCCGTAATCTTCGACGCAAGAGAGTTGGTGAGGTGGACGACGTTCCTTGTCGCAATAGAATTTGTGTTGCTGTAGAACGTCTTCGTCCACTTGTCGAGGCGAATGGCGGACCGAGCTTTGAACTAATCCGCAGCCGAACATGGTTTGGAACTGGAAATGTTAGTTGATTTTCATTATGTGTTGAGTACGGTTCTTCTTTTATGTTATGTGTAAACCTAAACATCTATGGGTGAACCAATTATGTTTTTTAATGGTTGAATATTAGTAGTTGTATCATCTATATTTTGAAATTAGTAGTTATGTTGTATTTACTATTTACACCCGCAGAAACAACCCATGCTCTCTTTTTGCACCCCAATTGGCCACATGTGCGGAACACACGCGTGTGCAATAAAACCTTTAATAAAAAGCCAAAGGGGCTTCTTTTTTTTTTCTTCTTCTTTCTTCTTCTTCTACGCCTCTTTTTCTCTCTTTCTCTTCTTCTCTTCTATTTCCTCGCCTCGCTTAATTGGCGATTACGAATACTTTCATCGGCGATTAAATTCTATAAAAACATGACGAAGAAACCAAAATCAAAGGAGGGGGAAGAACAATCCACTCGTCCGAGAGCGGTTTTCTCCGAAAACCCACCGGAACTATTACCAAATCCACTCCAACCGCCTCCACAATTTCAATCCAACCTCGAAATGGTCTCCCAGAGGTAAGAATTGAATACCCATCTCTCCAATTTCAGTTTTTATTTCTTAGATTTATTTTGGTTTCCGTCAAATTGGGTTTGTCATGACTAATCCTAGGCGATGTCTCCGTCAAATTGGTTTTGTTCAGACTGTTGTTCGTCATGAGAACTTCAAATTGCAACCAATAGAAAATGGTACTAAAATTGATAACAGCTACATCAAGACGGTCTATTCTCCAACTCCATCAACGGACGTATGGAACAATCGTCACCAACCACAATACCACATCCCAATGGGCGAGCTGATTCCTGCATTGGGCACAAAAGATGCTGAAGAAGATTATTTGCCATGGTTCTACAAGTGGGGTCATCCTTATGTGATCAACCACGATTCGGAAGCAATCCGCATCATCGAACAAGAGAAAGCCAAACTCAAGAAGGCCGTTGAAGGGAAGGGGAAGAAATCGTTGGAGTTGTTGGGTAAAATGGCCACCATTGGGGTAAGCACACTATAAATTCATCATAGTTATGATGCATTGGTCTTAAACTAATCCTACTTATGTTATTTGCAGAAAAAACGAGTGCAAATGTTGGTAAAGAGCATGTGCGCCCACATCTCCAGTGGCAAATCTTTGAGTGTTAGTAAACAGGAAGTTCTCAAGAACCAAATCCAAGGAATTCATGACCTTGGACCCCAAGGAGATGCGCTTTTTGAATGCTTCGGGAGAGGTACCAAGAGGCCGCGTGAATCCTCATCTTCTCGGCAGCCTCCTCCAGTATCGGATGAAGAAGAATATATTGATGAAGAGGAGGTTATTGAACAACGCCGAACTCGAGGTGGTGGTCCTTACATTGGTGAACCAAGAGGTAGTCGTGATCCTGGTGATGGTCCTCGTACTCGTGGGGGTAGAGCTGGAGCAAAAGGTGTTGCTGGAAAAGGCAAAAAAAAAGCTCATAAGTGAAAACTTATGCCCATTATGAGTGAACAATTTATGTTATGAATCTGGAATTTATTTTAGCTTGTTTTGGATATTAGGTATGCTTTTGTTTATGGATGAATGTGTGGTTTTGTTATATTGGGAAAACTTGGGTGTTTACTTATGTTATGACTTGGGTTTGATAGGTGTAAGGCATCTATGTTTGTTAAAAAGTAGCATTGTTTTATAGTTACAGGAGTAGTTACGGCTACTGAAAATACCCTGGTACCAGCCGTAAGTCAAGTTACGGCTACACATTTCAGACGTAAGTAAAGTTACGGCTACTAAGCCAAATACAATTTCAGCCGTAAATAAACTTACGGCTACTAACTTCTACTTACGGCTGGTAACTTTGCGACACAAAAATTTTGGTATAAAGGAACTTACGGCTGATAATCCAAGTATCGGTATTAGCCGTAAGTAAGTTACGGCCACTAAGATGGACTTACGTCTTGCATCTGAAGCTTTAATGGCAGGCTAACTTACGGCTAGCTGTTCTTCAGATGTCAGCCGTAAGTACTTCTGGTTCACGAATTTTGATTTTCATGGAGTGAATGCGACCTAGTTTTTCAATGAAGTTAGCCTCAATGGAAGGAGATACTTCTAGCTCCATTTCGACGCTTGATTCACTCATTTTGGTTGAGTGAATCAAGTTTGGGTTTTTTAGAAAAAAAGTTAGGTTTTTTTTTTCTTTCTTCTTCTTCTTCTCACTGATTTTCAGTTTTTGATTAAGTTTTTTTTTAAGTTTGTTAATCATACTTTTGGTTAATCACTGATTATCAATTTGGTTAATCACCGATTAACAAAACATAAAAGGGTAGTTTTGGTATTAAAAAAAAATCATAGGGGGAGAGCCAAATTACTTCGGGGAAACTGTGATCCAGGGGCTTCAGTTTTTTTCGAAGCCCCTGAATCACTTATCTTTGTAATCTCCTTTTTGCTAGGTTATTGCAATTGTTTCATTGTGGTGGGCTTCTTGTATAAAATCTATTGGGGGGTTCTGTTGTCAATTTTCTTGTAAATTTTTGTGTATCTGGCTGTTGTTCATCTTTTCATATAGCCTGTAGAGCTTGCATTGTATGCTTGGCTGCTTGCATTTTTATATCAGTTGGATACATTTGTCTGTGCTTGGCATTCACATTTTATCAGAAATGTTTAGTTCTAGACGGTTCATCATAGTACAACTTGTGTTTTCTTCCTTTTTATTGATCAATTAAATTAATATAAAAAAACAAAAACTGCTTGTGGATACCATTTTTGTGATACCATTGCATTCAATATTGGCCGGCACAAAATCTTCAATTTGTCACCACCTAATACTGGGTGCAAGTGGTAGCACACAAAAGTGGTATCCACAAATTGGGGTTGTTATTACGTGTAAGAAAACTTGCGAGACAGGTTATAATGAATCAAATGAGATAGGTTACAATGAATCAAATGAGATGCTTGAATTGAAGCTGGCTCAAGATCTAAAAAACTCTCCCTTGTAACCTTTTTTGTTGGCTGAAAATACAACATTGCTCCGAGTTCCAATACAATGAACGCACTGTGGAGGCATCATGTTGCCGCTCTCATTGTAGTGTAAGCAATAACACCAAATGGCATTTCCTCTCCATGGTTGCATTTCTCGAAGGGGAGGGAAAAATTTGAAAAATTTATCTCGGAACTAATTTATCTTGGAACTAATTTATCTTTTTTAATATTTACTTTATTCTTAACACGATTATCTATGTATCATAAATAAGGGTATGTGTGGAAAAATTTATTTTGGAACTAGAAATTTACCTATAATTTGAAAATAGATAATTCCGCATATATAAATGAAACGGAGAGAAAATGTCACTACTGTCAGTTTATGAAACTGGACCATTTGTTAGGTCTCGAGCACAATGTACTACCGGATGCTCTAAAGTATTCTCCGGGCTTAGAGTTAGGCCTCGGCCACTCCATTTCTTGAGTTTCTTTCTGTTTTTCCTTCAATTTTCAGTAATGTTCTCCTTCGTGGTGTAGAGTAGGTAGTTACTGGTTGGTCTTTGGAGGTATTGGCAGGAAAAATTGAAATTAGCGGTGGAGGTGTAAGAGGTAGGATAAGAGTTAAACCTGACAACCACACCCAAGATTTCAACCAAATTCTTCATCATTATCAATCAAACTTACACAAGAGAGACAATTTATCGTTCTGAAGGCATTAAGAGAGACAATTAAGTTTCACATCTCTCTATGGTACACTTGCACATCCATTGTTGCCGCAGTTCAGGCTGGGTCAAGCTGGAATCACTGCAGTAACAACAGGTCGACCAGCTTCTACATTCTTCAACTCTGCTTCCTCCTTCGCCTGACTAACTTCTTTCGCCGAGTCATAAGATGCATGAAGCCCAACCAGAAAGTAGTAGACAAGCAAAACTCCTGTCCAAATCCCAAATCTAATAAAAGAAGCTGCATCTAGTGAACCTAGCAAGAACAAATTCATGGCAATGGTAGCTGATGGTAACCAAGGAACCAATGGAACTCCCCACAGCTTCGGCTTTCTTGCTGGTTTGACCATCATTTTCAAACCCAGTGTAGACAAGAACCATATCAAAACCGTCGGTATGTAACCGACCCAACCAGTACTGACTGCCCAGTAAACGGACGTTGCAATGGAAGATGCTATAATCATTACTAGGAACCCAATGAACTTGTTTCTGTCAGCATCCGACGTCTCTCCTGCAACATAGTATCTTCTGACGAGGAGTGACACTGCAACTAAGGAAAATATGAATAGCGTAGCGATTGAGAGAAGGTTGGACAGAATGCTGAGATCAGTGAAGAACCCCACAATGCAATTTGCAAGGGTCATTACTATTGTAGCATTCACAGGTGTTCCCGTCCTCTCGTTGATCGCCGCAAGCCATGGTGGAGCCATGTGAGTCCGGCCAATATGCGTAAAATACCGCGACTGGCCAATGATGCTAGCAAGTAAATTTGTAGTCATGCCAACTACTGCTCCTATAGCTACTAAGTACTTGGCCCAATTCAATCCCACAGCTTCAAATGCCAAGGAAAACGGCGCGCTAATGTCTATCACGGTATAAGACTGCATTAAGCATAGGGTAACAGACAGGGCACAGTAAACACATATGATGAAACTCATGGAACCCAAGAGTCCAATTGGGATGTCCCTTCCAGGGTTTTTTGTTTCTTCGGCCATCGTTGCTACCGCATCGAATCCAATGTAAGAAAAGAAGAGAACTGCTGAAGCTGTAAACACTCCTCTCGGGCCGTAAGGGGCAAAGTTACTGGTAAAATTTTCAGTGTTTGCATGCATAAGACCAGCTATTATAATGAGCAGAATGACTCCAACATTCACTATGGCTGCCACGGAATTGAAGCGAGACGATCCTTTGGTACTAATGGTTGCAGCAGTACCTGTACAGGACAAATACAGTTTTATTAGATACTCTGCTTGCTTACAACAATTACTCTCTTCTACAACTTTGCAGGGCCATATGGAGAATGTGGCCTTGGCTAATCTGTCTGCGGCAGTGATTTCATTGCTTTATTGAGTGTTTGACATTCAAGAAATTCTATCCGAAATTGTTGAGAATGACACATCAAACCAATTGAAATTTCTAAGGAATCAAAACATTTTACCTATAAGAATTGGGATGACGACGGCCAGGGGGTCAAGATGATTGAAGTTTTCAGCTAGAGCTGGAACAAATATACGAAAATCATCTGGATTACGGTTGCAAAGGGTGGCAAAATAAGATGTCCAAGTGCGCGCAACACTTGCTCCTCCAACAATATACTCAAAGAGTATGTTACCAGCTGCAATGAAAGCAAAGAAGTCACCTAGCTCCACCCTTATATAAGCAAATGATCCTCCTGCATAAATAACCATCCCAGCACAAGAAATCATCAGTGCCCCTTGTAGACCCGGAAATGGACATACGACTCAAAATCAATTGGCAACAAGTCATGACAGTATCAGTGCCCCTTGTAGACACATGGATAGACATTCGACTCAAAATCAATTAGCAACAAGTCATGAAGTGGCACAATATATGTACACCATGGAAAGGGTTCACTAGGGGGCTTTGTACAATGACCTTGTGAGACTATCTGTAATTATAAAGTAACGGTTTGACTTTGACCGGTAATTGACTATCGGTCAAGCGACCTAAATCCTAAACTTGACAAAATTACGACCCAAATCCTAGAGTCAGTCAAAATGTACGACCCTTTTACAAAATTTCTCTTAAACATATTGGAGAGTGTCTAAGAGTAAAGAAGATTGTACCTGCAACAGGAATCTCACAAGCAAACTCAGTGTAACAAAACACACAGAGCATAGCAGAAACACCAGAAACCAAGAAAGACAGCACAATAGCAGGTCCAGCATGTCTATTTGCTTCCAGACCAGTTAACACAAAGATCCCAGCACCAAAAACAGCACCGAACCCAAACCAAATCAAATCCCACCAATTCAAAGTCTTCTTCATTTGGTACTGGCTTCTGTCCCTCATCTCATTCACTTCTTGTTCACCATTTGATCTTGTTGTTAATCTGTCTTTCAATCTCATCTTTGTTTCTCCTAATGCTTTCACATAACTGTTCCAGCTCTTGAATGATTCCTCTGGAAAGAAATCTTCTTTTCTGCATAGACATCCAAACCTTCCTCTTTTCACAGCTGTTGATCTTTGATGATCATTTCTACTTTCCACCATTTTAACTCACTTAAAACCTGCAGATTCTAGTACTCTGGTGCAAAGACCGATCAAAAAAAAAGTACTCTGGTGCAAAGGGGGTTGCTGGGTGTATGTTTTTGGTTTGTGGGTTTTCAGTCAAACATTTGGAACAATGAAAGTGAGAAACCTGTCATGAATTTCAGAAAAAGTAAATGCAAA
>JAJJMA010045329.1:0-16134 GCA_023529015.1 Papaver nudicaule
CTATTGGTCCGAAACTAAATATTGTGACCAATGAGATAACACAGATTTGTAACTATGTTTGTTGGTTTACAGTGACTTGAGAATCGAGGCCATTGTGTCTTGATCATGTGAGTTCTAAAAGGTCGAAAAGACCCTGGGGTTTCTTAAAGGTTTATGTGAACCGAGAAATATATTCATGTGCGTCGAGGCTAAAAAGGTGTGATGCTGAAACGGTTCTCGACCACATGGACTCTCAAGTACGACATCAAACATTTGTGGAGAATTTAATATGTGTTTCTTGTTTCGAAACCTTAACCAAGGTTTTGATAACAGAATCTAGATTTCGAAACCAAGCTTTAGGTTTCGCTATATGGAAACTTGATTTGGGAACCTTAATACGGTTCTGGTCATATAATGAACTTTAGGTTCCGAAACCTTAATTTAGTTTATGCCAAAACAGATGTACGTTTCAAAACTATAATATGGTTATCTCAGAATGCGTAACTTCGAAGTTCAAACTCTATCATTTTGATTTGTGCTTCAACGAATTAATGAGTTTGATATTCTCAGTTTGAAGTTTGAATTAGTTCATCTTCAATGTACAACTAAGTTGTTTGAGTCATCATCAGAAATATGGTTAGTCGCTCTAGTTAGTAGACACATGATTTCTGATCAGTACTGTACGTGATTAGATATTCGTATGATTTTACTACTCGATCAAATATTCATTTGTTTATTCATTTGATGTTTTGATTTGATTTCTTGGATATCATTAACGTGATATCTACATTGGAATCAAGAATTAAGGAGTATCAACATTTTTCTATTACTCGGAGAATCGTACACGATACTTCCAATCCTTATTGTATGATTCGGAATGTCATGAAACTTTGTCTTGTACATGGTTTATCTTTCGACACTCAAGGTCTTGTTCATGATTAATCATACCTTGCACTTCTTTTGTATATTCCTTGTGTATGATTTAGATATTCGATTGCCATGAACCAGTTGCTTGTATTCCGAGATAAAAAAAAAAACTTATAATGCTCATTTGCAAGACTAAGTGATTATCTCATGGTTTGGCCTCCTTATGTTTGTGGCTGTTATGTTTGTACTAATAACTTTGTTGCAGGTATAAGTATAACTATGTAAGGAGGTGATCAATTTTATGCTAGTCACAATGCTATTGGATATCCTTGTGTCTCATGACTAGGAGTTATAGTATACGCATAAATCAATGGTTTTGGTATAATCTAGTATGACTATAGACGTGTTAGAAAACCCAAAACCAAATCTAAGTCTTTCTTTGGCAAAGACTGTTCCGTTGTTCTCATGTCCGAGGGAATGACAACCAACGGGGGAGAGTTCTTTTGTGAACTTGTGCTTAATAGAAATATATCTTGAGGGGAGCGTGGTTGTGGAATATATAGGGAATATAATTTTTATCAGCTTATATCTTTTGTATTTCCTGACAGGTTGCTTGAGCTTATCACATATATATATATATTTTGTGTAACTTGTCGAAATGTTGACCCGTGTGATTGCGATCATTCTTATATGTTGAATCGAGTTCTCTGAACTTGAGCATTTATCTCGTACCCAGATATTTTCGAGACCCTTTGTCAATTGTTTTTGACAAAAAGGGGGAGAAATATAATGATAGATTGACTACGGTCAGTGCTTGGTCTTTGACATTAAGCAGTGTCATAAAGGGAGAAAAATGCCTGTGCGTATATTGAAAAATGAATGAAAGCATGAACTAAGGGGGAGTAACACTAGATGTTACTAGCACTGTAGACTTTCGCGTTGTGCTACAGGTGATAACAATACGTCGGAGATTGATAGAAATCCAAACTTACATTCAGGGGGAGTAAGTGTATTAGTTATCAGTATGTTTCAATAGTACATATCTTGTTTGCAGACTGACCTATTTTGCAGGTACTATTGGTGTGATGTCAAGCTTAGTAGAAGAACTCGAAGTGTAGAACTTAGGTTTGAAATTTCTCGTTCATCTATGTAAAGAGTTTTCGTCACAAATATTGACAAAGGGGGAGATTGTTAGAGCATGGATCGGTCAACCTCACTAAGTGTTGGTATGTCAAGCTTAGTTGTCAACTTTAGTGATCAAAACTCGACCGTTAAACAACACACAATTTGGTGAAGTCATGAGAGAGTTAACTTTAGGTTGTGGAAGATTTTGGTAGGATTTATAATCACTACTTTAAGAGTTGAAGAAAGACTGAAGATCAAACTAAGACATCCGGATTTATCATTCAAGAGGTTAGTAAATCTAAATAATGCGATCCATTATCTTTTACACTTGTGCTACAAAGATAAACATAACTTAAAGCTTGAACTTTACTGATGACCTGATCACTTATTATGGTCAAAGTATTGAAGGCATAATCCTTACACTCTATGTTTAAAATAGTTGGCAAAATTTCTTATCTGTATAGCTCTTGATAAGACGATTCCAATGAGCCAAGAATCACTCGATTCTGATACAGAACGAAGAAGTTATGCAAAACAATATTTGTATTTCCCGACGAAATGTAGGATCCGAACTCTAACATATGTAATTGTTAGGATCCGAAATATAAATATTAAAAACATGATTTTCTTCATGTTTGGTGTATTTCCATCCATACTCAAGGCTTTGTGGAACCCATGACTCATTGGTCATCCTTGGCTAATTAAGAGTCATTAGATTCGATCATGTTTCCTTCTAAGATATATTTGTCATAATTGACACGTATACATTTAGTAAATAGAATTGTATTTGAGATTTATTTCTTATGTTATTTTAGTATAAAGTATATTGCTAGTTAATTTATTTAGCAAAAATACAATTTGTATCTAGCTAAGTATTATTGTAATTCTAGCAGGATATCTCAAATATTAATGTGATATATGTTCTAGAATTAATTTCACTAAAAATATATTATTTGTATTAATTGCAAATGAGATATTTGTTGAAATATATTCCAAGAATATTAAGAATAAAGGTAATTTCGAAATTATTATTATATATATTTTTTTATTTCGGAATATCCTTTGTTCACACTAACTTGTTCTAGGATATTTTCACTATTGACAATATTTTTGTCTTGTGAAAATGGTTATTCGAATCTAAATGGGTGGAAATAATATCTAGGATGATTTTCGAATTTAATTATATTATTTATGAAAATATACTCTTATTCCAAGGAGAGTATCTTCTAGGTTATATTTCTTTACCGAAATATCTAGAAGTATCTTAGAATAATATTATTGCTTTTGTTATAATATTTTCATTAATTGAGAATCGTTAAAACATTGAATATATTGTTTAATGCAAATGGCATCTTTATTTATTAAAGAATGTTTTCATTTTGAAATATATTTTCATTATATGAAAATCGCTAAGCATTAAATTGGTATCTTTAAATACATTAGACCTTTTATTTATTAAAGAATATTTTTTTAATTAAAAATATTTTACAATGAACATAATAGGTAAAGTATTTATTGAAACTTTAATATATTCACTAAATAAGGAATTTCGAAAATACTTAATATTAATTTTGAAATTAGCTAACCTTATTTGGAAAGCAAATCCTAGCTTTATTTCAAAGCTAAGTCTTCCTCTTCAAGCTTTGTCCATTTTTCTTCCAAGTTTTTCTTCTGCATAAACTTGAGGTCACTATTCTGTTCGAATCTAAGACCCTGTTCTTTGTCAGGAATAGTGATAAAATCTTCTCTTGGGATCGAGAAGTCTAGTACTACCTCTTCAAGGGAAACTAGTTTATGTTTATAGTTTTCTTTGTATTGTACTTGTGCTTTGTTCTATCACGTCTATCAAACCTTGCGATCTTGTTTATTCTATGGTCCTTCTCTTCTGCTATAAGGCCACTCAAGATCGTTGTGATTAGAACATACTCTTTATCTATTAACCTGGATTTGTCAGCAAGCCGCTTTCAGTTTGTGTGCCTAAACTATAGATATTGAGTGGAATCAAGATCGCTGTTATTGGATTTGTTCTTTGCAGGTACACCGTTCTTCAAGGTCATATCATATCGTACTTGCTACAACTATTTGCTTGATTCCAACTAGGACGACAAGGTTGCTCTTTCGGGAGTTTAGGTTTTGAAAACTTGATCGATATCTCGAGGTGTTTATTGCCTATGTAAACTCAATATCCTCGCTCTTGGTGTAAAACAACTTCGGTGAAATATCTGTTAGTTACCAAGGATATCATCTAGCGATTTGACCTGCCGCTATTTGGTTGTTGTCCACTAAGGTTGTAATTGGAGGTCGGGTAGCGATAGTCCTCGCGACGGGCTGTGAGGCAACTCTTGCGTAAGACAGTAACGTGCGTCTTTTTATGTAAGGGAGTACATGTGCGTGACCACCTTGTTGTGGTTGGAGGCATAGGAATACTGAGGGGAAATCTTTGTGACTAATAGTCGTATTTGGGTCATATTGTTTGCACCAGCTAGTCCGAAGTCTGAGAGTAGGTGTGTTGGCGGCTTAATTCTTAAGAGTATTCAAACTGGACAAGGTCCCGGGGTTTTTCTACGACTTTCTAGTTTCCTCGTTAACAAAATTCTTGTGTGTACTTACTTTATTTCCGCATTATATTTGATTCGTCATTTATAATTAAAGTATTGTATTTGTATGTTAACATAGATCTTGTTCTTGAGTTCTTGGAATACAGGAACCGTTCAAGGTTTGACTTATAGGTTGACTAAAACAAAAGATTGGTGGTGTACTCCGTACCCTCGTCTTTTCATGCATAACAACAACAAAGACAACTTCTACAGGATATCTGACAGTGACATTTGTAACATGATCCTTAAATTGTTTAGGCTTATAAATTCCTCTATGTGACCTAGTCACTATTGTAGATGTTGATGGAGCAGAAGAAGATATAGGTAGACTCTCAGACATAGTAAACTCATTAGTGGATAACTCATTTGCAATATCATCAGCAGAAGAAGGATGTGAATTATCTAAAGAAGTAACAAAAGAAGAAGTAGAAGTATGTGCACCAAAATAAAATTCATCTTCTGAAAACACTACATGCCTGGAAATGTGTAGCTTTGAAGAAATAGGATCATAACACTTGTACCCTTTGTGCAAAGGGTTGTATCCAAGAAAAACACACCTGACTGAATTAGGAGACAATTTATCCTTTCTAGTTTGTCCCAAGAAAGGATAACAAACTGAACCAAAAACCTTTAAGGACTTATAATCAGGCACTTCTTTAAACAACACTTCATATGGTGACTGTAACTTTAGTAATGGTGTGGGAGTTTTGTTTATCAAATAAGTAGCTGTTTGAAAAGCATCAAACCAGTACTCTTTAGGAAATGAAGTAAGAGTGAATTACCCATCTCTGTAATATGTCTATGCTTTCTCTCAGCCAAACCATTATGTTCTGGTGTTTTTGGGCAAGAAATTCTAATCTGAATACCACAAAACTCTAAGAATCCTTTAAGATGACCCTTAATTAATTCTGTAGCACCATCAGTCTGAAAGAATTTATCTTACTACCAAATAAATTCTCAGTAAGCTCTTTAAAATGCTTAAAACACTGCAAAGCATCAGTCTCAATGAAACCTACTATAATCATCCACAAAGAGTATATAATATATATAACCAGCAATTGAAGTACAAGGAGCTGGACCCCATTCATCACAATGAATTAAAGCAAGTGGAGAAGTAGCATGAGACTCAGATAGTTGAAATGGTAACCTCTTAGATTTTGCTAACTGACAGGGATGACAAAGCAAATCAGACTGCTTGTTATTCAGAACAATGTGTTTTGCTGACTGAAGATGTTGAAAAATTATAGCTGAAGGGTGACCTAGCCTATTATGCCATCTTTCAGGTGCACACACAAAGGAACTAAATGCCTTATGTATATTAGTAGAAGAAATATGATATAAATTGTTAACCTTTCTACCCTTAGCTAATAAAACATCAGTTAAGGAATCCCTTATTTCATAGCCTTCACCATCTAGTCTAAAATAACAGGCATTATCAGAAGTAAATTTTCCAACTGAGAGCAAGTTCTGTTTTATATCAGGTACTACCAATACATCAGCTAACTTTAAACTAGCATGTTCAGTGTGCAAACTAGATTGACCAGTAAAGGAGATTGCTAAGGACTCACCATTTCCCACTTTCACCTTGTCCTTGCCTCTGTAAGTAGAAGTATTTGTAAGCAAAGAAGAATTACCTGTCAATATGAGCAGTAGCTCCAGAATCTGACAACCAGAAATGTGAAGTAGGGATCCCCATTCCTTGTTTTATAACTGGAAAAGGCATGATGATATGTTCCAATAGCAGCCACAAGAGTAGGCTCTTCCTCAATAGTATTTACATTAGAATCACTTGAACTAGCTATATTTGCTTGCACACCAATGGAACTACCAGGAGGTGGAAAATATCTAAACATGCATCTTGTAGCTTCATGTCCTTTTTTATTATAAATCTGGCACTCTACTTTAGAATAATCTGGTCTTCCATTTGTACTTGTAGAAGCTCCATTATTGTTGAAAGATTGATTACTCGTGTTCCAACCAGAATTTCCATTACCACTGTTATTTTTATTTGCAGGTTTATTTCCATTTCCATTAGCTGACGTTCCACTTCTGTTATTCTAGTTTTGTTCAGAAACATTCGTCCTATACATTGCATTGGTTTGAGTCTCAAAACTATTTGAACTCTGTTGAATCCTCCTTGCTAATTTCTGCTCATGAGCCAACAATCTTGCCTTCATTTCTGCAAAAGTGTAAGGTATATCCTTATTTTCTGTAGATGTCACAAAGCTTTCATATTCATCACCTAGCCCATTAGTAATATGCATTATGAGATCATCCTCATTAACTTTTTGACCAATAGCGGCAAGAAAATCTGCTACTGTTTTAATATTCTGTAGATAATCTGTAATAGACAGATTTTCCTTCTTGAAATCGTTTAATTGAGCTCTCAATTGACTTTTTCTTGCAAGAAACTGAGTTTTAAAACTAGTTTCCAAAGATACGCAAATTTCTCTTGCAGTCTCCAATCCATACATATCACCACTAATTGTTGGTGTAAAGGTTGCATCCAAACAACCAGCAACAAAAGTAGCAGTTTTTTCCAGTTAACAAAAGCTGGATTTACAGTTTCAACACCCTCAACAAGATTTTTTTTTTTGTTAAGTCCAAATTGTATTATAAATCATGAAAAATTACATAGAATCAAAAGATTCAAAAGAAGAGCATAAAGAACTAACATAGATAAACATAATGAAAAAACCAGACTATCTACCCTTAGTATCAACACTTCTTAATTTTCCTCTTGATCGACCAACCTTACATGAAGGATGATTGAAAATTCGTGTCATAGTATCATCATAACCCTCATATTCCTCATAACCCTCTTCGTCTTCCTCGTACTCCTCCGTCCAAAATTCTTCATATTCACTTGGGGCATAATTTCCGGATATTGCAGGAAACATACCTTTAAAATTCACAGGAGGAAGTTTATGTTTTTCTTTTAACCATTCCTTCCTATAAAAAGGATCATTTATGAACTTTTCCCGAACAACATCATTTTCAATTTTTCTCACCTCCATTAGTCTTCCCTAGTTAATAAAACAGTGTCTTCTTTACTAGGATCCTTAGAAAGTCTTGGAGAAAACCCCTTACTTACCTTCTTTCCTAAGACTGCATTCTCGACTTCAGCAAGAAAGTGAGTCTCAACAACAGTTTCCTCGAGAGACCCATCTTCATTTAATATTTTCTCATCGCATTTCTTTGCATTAAGACGCGCCTGGACCGCTTTTTTTTTCTCTCTTAGATCAACATCTAGCTTATCCTGCTCCTCCTGGGCATCATCACCCAACTTCTTCTTATTCTTCTCAAAAAAGAGAACATAATTATTAAGGGCATCAATGCCAGTTAAAACCCGCCAAGGTTGAAAAACCTTAGTTGGTAATGTAGCTGAATTTTTAGAAATCAGCCCTGATACAGACACATTCTTATTTCCAGCTGTACCTGATAGTGACGCATCATTACTACCATCTTTCATCTGTTGCTGAAAACTACCAATTTTGTTCAATGTTGACATACCAACCATACTTACCCCATACTCACGTGAATCTGATAGCTTTTCCTGTCTCACATGGGATTCCTTCAATTCCAAGTCACATTCACCCCATTGTGCAACATACTTTCAACCTCAGCCTTATCGTTACCTTCATCTAACTACTGCAAACTATCCCCACCATTACTGCCCTCGTCAGCTCCCCTGACACATCTGACGCGCCTGTCGTACCATAAAACCGAGCAGCTAAATCACGTGAAGTTTCCTTCTGCACATTTGATTCCCTATTCTCTTGAATACCCATGACCAGTTGATTTTCAAGTCCTTCCAAAGCCTGGAAAGCATTCCCATCAGTTATACGCAACTGTTGAGTATTATTTGAATTAACATTAATCATCTTTATTCCTTGAACAACCTCACACCAAACACCTTGGACGTCATATTTCTCTTAGGTTCTGCTCCGTGTAAATCCTTGGATATATATTTTTTTTTGCAACAGTACACAACTCTAGCTTATGTCCTATGATCTTGCAATGGTTACAGAATTTAATCTTCTCCACATCTGGGATATAAACAGGTTGACAAAACCTCTTTCCACCAGCTTTAACACGAATTCGTCTTGGAATATGCTTTGCAAAATCAACATCTACAAGCACAGCAACGTAGTTACCATAGAAGGGATCCAAAGTATCTACCACAATTGGCTTTCCCATGGCTTTTGCTAAAGAGAGAATAATCTCCTCAGTCCATAGCTCAGCAAATAAACCAGGAAAATTCACCCAAACCGTAGCTCGGGATGAACTTTGTTTCTCTGGATCAAACCATGGAAACCAATCTATAACTCTCAAAAACTGTTTATCAACCTTCCATACTCCTCCATGCCAAACTCTCTTTCTTTGTCTTCCTTAGTAGTCAGCTTAATAATGAAAAAACCTTTAGACAACGTTAAATATTATACCTTTCCTTCACCCAAACTCCATTGTTGTTCTAAGGTTTTCCTGACTTAAGCAAAATTCAACCCATTAAAATTCAAACGTCCAATTAAGCTTAAACTGATAGATATCACAACCCTTGTTGAAGAAAACATCCGGTATCTCTAAATCAGGTTCACCATCAATAATATTTAGGAAGTTTATTCAAATCAACTTCGGCGGTTCTTCTTCCTCTTACTTTTTCGGCAAAAGTAACACCACTTAACTGATTAACATGTTGAGAATAAGGTGATTCCCCCATTCCTAATCACCAAAGGTGATCAAGAACAGGAAAACCTAGGTTTTTTGACGTTATTTTTTGGGTTTTTTTCCTCCCAAAAAATTCGGACCTAGGAGAGAGAAAAACGAAAATTCGGAACAATCTTCTAACACCCTCAACAAGAATTCTTATGTGGAGGTTGTTGGATTTCACCATTAACACGCCCAATCAAATCAGTGGAAACTAAAATCCTTTGAAACTGATTCTTCCAAAGCAAATAATTCGACGAATCTAGTTTTATAGAGATAAAATTAGTAATGTTTGTAAACGGTAGAGTAAAGTTACCAGGTTGATCAGTACCAGCGGAAGCCATTGAATAAGATATTAAAGAATTGTTAGCCAAATTGCTAAAGATTCCTGTATTTCTTCGAAAATCTTGATTTTCTTGATGTTGATTGTTACCCAAATTGCTGTTGTTGAAGTTGTTATCTTTGAATTGATTCTCGTAATTACCCCTTCGAGTCTTTACCATCAACAAGAATGAAGAATTTCTCAAAAATCTTCAGAGAAAATTTTCAAGAACAAATTTGGAATTTGAAGTTTTTACAAAAATTTTGATTCCCTGAGCAAACAAGCTACTAATTTTTACTAAATGTTATGGAAGCTCTACTGAATTTGAACGTTTGATCACAAGATCGACCGATTGATACCATAAGAATGTTTGAGAAATTTATGAATTTCATTAATGATCAAAACAAACATTACAAGACCCAATTATTACAGTGGTATTTATAGTTAGCTGTAATAGAAACAGACATATAAGGTCTGACTCAGCTAACACGCTGACTCAAAACTGACTTAGACATATAACACACTGACTCACAACTGACTCAATTACACTTACACTATTAGATATGGATGTAGCAAGAAGAAGTTAAAGAAGGAAGGGAACGTGTATGGATGCAACAAACAACCTTATCCGATTTCTCCCGCCGCAACTTGCCTGGAGTGATCATTTAAATTTGCTCCCAGACAAGCTGATGTTTACTGCTTTTTTTGTTTTTGTTTTTGTTTTTGTTTTGAAGCATATGTAATGGCTGATTCCTAATTCTTTAGATTCATACCTACTGATTTAAACTCGAATCCGTGTTCTTGTTAGAATATTAAATCATGTTTCGTTCTCATCATGTGCTTTTTAAATGTCGTGTCTCCTATTACATCATTATTTGTATGCGTAGGAGAAATGGATAATGGACTTATCACGATGTGTTTTTGTAAAAATTATAGGCATAGAATTAAGGTATTAAGTCATAATTACTAGATAAGCTAAGTTTGTGATTCATTGGCTATCACATTTCACGTCCCTTGCTACCTAGCCTCCTTTAGCTTCAGGGGTTAATTTGCTTGTAATAATATGATGACATAAATCAGAAGTAACAAAAACAGGATCAACATTCACAAATCTTGACAAGTTTGAATCGTTTCTTCCTTAAAATATTTACAACAATGTAGGTGATTAATCAATAGACGCATAATCAGCATGAGACAGAAAATTCAGATTTGGTGCCTGGCAGTTTGTTACATTCCAAGTTGCAGATCTCTAAGGAACCCTTTTACATCCTATTCGGTTATTTGATTTTCACTTCATTTAACCAAAAATCATGGAAAGCAGAAAAACATAGTATATGGTACCATGAGTAGCTATTAAACTATGTTAGCTAGATAGGACATATTAAACCATGAAGAGAAATCTAGGATGTAAATGTAGCAGACTTACGGGCAGTAATACACCTTGGGATGTATCGCTTAAATTGTTGATGTCGCGAAGGTTTGTAAGACGAAAAGAATGTAGGATCTTCTTCATATGCGTCTGCGTAGTCTTCAAGAATAGATACAATTTCTTCAAAGTGTGGTCTTTTATTAGGATTACTTGCCCAACATCGCTTGATTAGGCTACTGAAAGCTATCGGGCAAGACGGATGCAGTGGTGGTCTTGCATTCTGCAGCAGATAAAGGTATTCGTTGATACCAGAAAATGAGGTAGAAATCTTCTGTAGAGGTACGTATATAGAATATTGAAAATGCAGAAAATGGTAAAGGTTGTAATTAAGTACCTTCTGGGAGACTGCAAAAGCAGCTTGTTCAGGAGTCATGTCGTGGAATGGTGTCAATGCTGTTAACAGCTCCCACAAGACTATACCGAAACTATAAACATCAACTTTCTTTGTATGATGTTCTTCGTTGATCATTTCTGGCGCCATCCAGCGATAAGTGCCTGTGAAACCTTTGCCACTTCCGCTCCCACATTGAGATTCTAAACAGGAGATCCCGAAATCAGCTACTTTGACACACATATCTTCGTCTAGCAACAAATTCTCTGACTTGAGATCTCTATGAAGTACTCCTTGTGAGTGAAGAAACAACATTCCATGTGCTATGTCGAGGGAAAGTTTTAGGACTATGTCTAATGGTACTGAATGAGGTTCATGCTGGTGAAGGTATTTTTTCAGGGATCCCCCTGCCAGATACTCGGTGATTATACAAAAGACAGGAGGCTTCTTACATGCTCCTACGAACTGAACAGTAAAAAAAAAGAAAAACACACCCAAATTCAAAAACAAAAGCTTGGTATAACACAAGAGTTTCAGTTCAATATTTGGCAGCATCTGATAGCCAATGTTCCATGACAAAAATAAAGTTATTGTGAGCATAGGTCAATACATATATAAGAGACTATCTTTAGGAGTAATTCAAAATGCTAGACAAGAGTGATTTATTGGAGATGCCTGAAAAGCCTTAAAATGACCGACTAGGTCGCATCTTACAAAAAAAAAAAAACGGGTTTTATATTTCCAAATAACTGTGTATTAGATTTCAAATTCACATAAAGTTTCCAGGATTCAAATTCATTATAAGATTCTTAACATTTAGACTCATCAGTTTAAAAGACTGGCAGTAAACTCTGATACTATTCTATCTGCACGCTTCCTGCCTACCAGTTCCAGGCTTTATAGCTACAGTACTAGAGTTGACATGAAAGTATAATAGAGTAATCATCAATGAGGAGCAAAACAGAATTTTCTTTCTGCCAACCAGTTCAACCTAGTAAACAACATCAACATCTAGAACCAGATAAAGGGCTAAGGCTGCTAAACATGCAGAACCTACTAGTCTCCCATACCAACGTGCTAAGAATAACAGTTGTTGAATCCTATGAACCAAACTTTCTTTGGGAACCCACTTGCAAAAATAAGGATTATCCAATTATCCAATTCATCCCCTCACTGCCGGGGGCAACAAGTAAGCCAAACTTTTTGAATCAAGTGACACTAAAAAATACTTGCATGCTAGACTCCATGTGGACCTAACTCCTTTCAAGGCCGGCTAACTGTAAAAGGGTTATAATCCAGATTGCCCGGGCGCCATTTGAAAATATTCTGATTCAGGAACTTAAACTTATACTGGCTAGATGCAGTAATCAAGTACTACAACATATGATTAATTAGTAAAAGTTCATAGACAAGATTAATGAAAAATGAAGAGAAGGGATTACCATAATGATATTAGGATGATGCGAAAGCCGAAAAAGCAAAGCAACTTCAGAATTAAATTGTTTCTCTACTAGAGAAGCTAAATGTTCATCTTCTTCAGGTTGACTGATCATTTTAATAGCAACATCTCTCTGTTTATAAATCCCTCTATAAATCCTACTATGTCTCCCTGATGCAAATTTCTGGCCTATGAATAATTTAGACATATCAGCGCTCCATTCTTCTTCTCCTTCTGCTCCTTTGATTTCTCCACCTGATGATACTAAATACTTGGACCATGATACTGCTCTTTTGTATTCACCTAGTGACAATCTCCTTGCAGCTCTGCTGGCACCATTGCTGCTGTTACTACTTGTGTTTATCTGCTTAAACCAATTCAAACTCTTCATTAATCTTCTCTTTCTTAAAAACACCCTCTTACAAAGTCTTCAATACCTCACTAATTAAGCAAAAACGAGTTAAATCACTAATACACAAATACCATTCTTCTTTCTTAATGAACACTTAGTACTAGGAGTGCATGAAAAGTCTTACTTTTTTTTTCTTTTTGTTTTTAAGAGATGAGAAATTTCTAAGAAGATGGCAATGATAGTGATGATGAGACTAGAGAGTAGGAGGAGTGTGTGTCTGTGTTCGGTTGTTGGTGAAGCTTTTCTAGTGCAGTAAAAGCATTTGTTGTTTTAAGAGAGAAAATTGGCAGTTTCTTTTGATTTCTCTGTCTGGAAAGGAAAATGTAACGTGGGAAATCCACGATGAGGAGACAAACCGGGTACCCAAATATTAAATACACTTTTGGTATAGTTTCACCCTTTGGATGCACTTTTTATTGTACGAGTATGAATTGCCATTTTCCCCTCAATATTCACATTTATGAGATGGTCAATGACATACTCCTCGAAATGCCATGAAGTGAACTGGAAAGTATATATTGCGCAAGGAAAACCTACCTATTGTTAGTAACCATTGGGAAGGCCGGAAGGCCATATAAGTGTTATAACTGGCTTTTTGCAAATATGCGCAAGACTTCGAACCTTCACTAACAAGGTTTCTCTACACTGCACAGAGAAAAGGGCTGGGCACTTTTAAGGCGAAAGGGTAGTTTTGAAATAGAAAACAAACAGTGGAGCATTTGTACTGCGGGTTGATTTGGATAAATGGGACCCACATAACATGAGATATCCGTGGGCGTGTCGGATCAGCCGTAGGTTATTCCGTATACGGTCTGTGACTTACTATTCCCGATAAGCTCCCACTGTGGCCTTTTTCTGTTTTAAATATAGACTACTGAGACTAGGACTGGATATTTCTACCCTATAGGCAGAATGCTCACCGTCTGGAGTAGGGGTCTCATTTTCGAAGGAACTATTTGTGTTCCTTGTGCAATTTAATGTGTAGAGAAATTTCTAACTCATGGCATGGCATGGCAGAAGGTAGAGTTGCTATGTTGTTTGTTCTTAGAAAGTGAATTCACTAACTGCTGGATTGTCCAAGGTTTGTTGATAAGATAGCCTCTGGTTTGCTAACGAAACTTGCAATAATCAAATTGAGCAAAGAAAAGTCACCTTCACATGGGATATGATAACAGTTATAGAGGAGTGTGACACCACCTGGCTCTCGGAAATATCAAGATTTCCCAACGACAAATGGTTTAGAAAGAGTAGAAAAATGGGGTGTAACTAGTAAAAACATGGTTGCAACAAAAAGGCCAGCTACTAAAAATAGCGACATGTACAGATAGTACAGATACGTACTAAAACACACAGCACAGAACATGAAAGAAATAGAGAGAAAAGGGACCACCGTTGCTAAAGGTCAGTGAATATGAGATACAGTGATAGTACTAGTAGAGCCAAAGAAGATCATGTTGTCCACTCCACACAGATGATGGAGTAAATGATGCTGCAGCATTATGCAAGTTAATGCCTGTCATTAGGCGCTATAAGCTGGATATATAAGATCTTAAATGTAATCAATTTGGCTTGATATCTAGTCATTTTGTCTGCATAAACGAATTGACAAAATTGGTAAGAATGGTCCCCTAGTGGTCGAATATTTGTCATTATCTCTTTTAATCTCAAATGGGTGATGTCATTTATTGTTGGGGATCAATTTGATAAAAAAAGATACGCTAAGCCTTTATTCATTCGCAATTTGGCATCGACGTGATAATCTAATCTCCCAATCTTATTTGCACATTTTCCACTCTCTCTCCTCTCTAGAGCTCCTTCTCAAAATCAAAAAAAAAAACTCTCACCACCATTAACCCTTACTGCTCAGATCTAGTCCATTTTGGGCTAGATCTGAGCAGATTTCTTCCATTTTGTTGTTAATTAGTAGTTTAGATTAAGTTTGATTTAGTTTTTTGCTTCAATCTCCATTGCTTTTAGGAGATTTCATGGTGTTTTTGTGGGTTTTTTGCCCTTTTTGTTTATGTATTCTCATTTATGGAGATTCTTTATATGCTCTCATGGCATTTCTTTGTGATTTTAGTGGAGATTTTAAGTGGAAGTTCAAGTATAATGATCAAGATTCAAGATTTTGGGCATATTACTCTCCTTTCATGAGAGCATCTCTTTCTATAGAAGAAAATACTCTATCAAAATGGTTGGATTATAATCCAAAAACCATTCCTTCAATCTTTGGGTTGTTTGGTACTCTTGTTGGTGTTTCGTTACTTCTCTTCACGAAATGCTCTTTGTTAGTACCTTTTTATTGCAATTTGATCTTTGATCTTGATGTTCTTGAAATCCATGTAATCTCTATTTTATCATGAATGAAATTTTATGAGATTTATCAAAAAAAAAAAAAAAAAAAATTATTATTATTTGCACATGGACGTACAAAAAGGTACTGTCAAGTTGGTTTGAGTCACTGTACTAATTTTATCTGAAATCAGTCCAATTGGTTGAACACAGAATTTGGTTTGGATTCTAACCTAATTTGCTACTATTTTTGGTTAGTTCATAAAATGACAAACTAGCTTCAAAGAATCGTATAGCTTAAATTCTATCATATTAGACTTAGAGCACCCAGCAGACGAAAAAGATGAATTACAAGCACAAATAACCTGACCCGTGTTCTATTTACCATTACGTACCCAGTTAACTCCAATTCTAGCATCATACACTTGAGAGCACCCAACAAACGAAACATATGAATTCCAAGCAGTAATAACATGACTCGTGTGTGAACACAAAAACCTAGTGTGCGACAGATCGATGGCTCACAACCATTGAAGGTTGATCACTGCCCTAGTATTACCCTGTAGGCAAGTGGCTAGCAAATGTAGCTTCATTAGTCCGACAAGGAAGCGACATTAAGCTAAGACAAGGAAGGC
>JAJJMA010045343.1:0-19306 GCA_023529015.1 Papaver nudicaule
CCTTGAAGATGTTGCCACGTGTATGGCGGATATCTGATGTTTACAGTCTTCGTAAACAAAAACATCAAGAACAATCGACAACTGCCAAACTGCCGATTGTACTTAATTGGGTTTTTAGGTGCCCCTTAGCTTGGATCATCAGATGGAATAAGATATGTAGCCCCTGAATTAGTTTGTGCAGCCGCTGATGTAGTCCCTAATGTAGCCAGGAACACAAACCCCTTTAATTATCTTTTTTTTGAAAGCTGATTTAGGGGCTTCAAGAAAAATTGAAGCCCTCGGATCACTGGTTCCCAAAAGTAATTTGGCTCTCCCCCTATGTGATTCTTTTTAATACCAAATTTACCCTTTATGTTTAGTGTTTAATTAGTTACCACATAATTAACTAAATTAAACTTGATTAAACTGATAATCAAAAATAATTAAGTCATGGTGTTTTTACACCATTACCGCCGCCTCCACCGCCACTGTCACCGCCGGCTATAAGTTTTTTTTTTTTTTTTTTATCGTGGATGCAACCAACAATGGTGGAACAATGGAGCACCTAACATAAGCATCTAAAACCACTCATTTGTATTGAAAACTAGGTCAGATTCACTCCATGAAATCAAAATTCGTGAACCAGAAGTACTTACGGCTGGAATCTGAAGAACAACTAGCCGTAAGTTACTTTGCCATTAAAGGTTCAGATCCAAGACGTAAGTTAATATTAGTAGCCGTAACTTACTTACGGCTAATACCGATACTCTAGTTAGTAGCCGTAAGTGTTTTCTGAATCAAAATTTATTTGTCGCAAGGTTACAGGCCGTAAGTAATATTCTGCAGCCATAAGTATAGTTACGGCTGCTAACCTATTTGACTTTGGAGCCGTAAGTAATATCATCCTTCTACCTATTTGTCACATACGGTGATCAACACACCAAGCAGAATTCAGAGTCTTATTGTAAGGATATTTTCTGAGAGCTTACTTAGTTTCTCCTTGCACTTTATATGCTAAATTAAGTTTTGAACTCCTGTATGTTGTTTGCATTGCATTTTCCTCCCGATTTATAGCACATTTCTAGACTGATATTGGAGAACTTGTTACAGAGTGGTCTTCCTTTAAAGGGACAGACTCTCCACAATAACCCTTTGTCACAACTTCATTGGGCATTTTCAGTTTTCTCTTTAAAAATCCACCTGCTGTCAGTCACTATGATTTCCTGAAATGTTCTTCAACATAATAGCATAATCTTTATTGTCTGAAATCTTTATATGTTCTGTTCACTCTATCAGTTTAGTTACGGCTGCTAACTTGTACTTACGGCTGCTAACCTTGCGACACAAATTTTTGATTTTACATTGAACTTACGGCTGCTAAGTATAGTATCGGTATTAGCCGTAAGTAAGTTACGACCACTAAGATGGACTTACGTCTTGCATCTGAAGCTTTAATGGCTAACTTACGGCTAGTTGTTCTTCAGATGCGAGCCGTAAGTATCTCTGGTACTCGTTTTTTGATTTTCATGGAGTGAATCTTACCTAGTTTTAGCACCAAATCAATACCAAAGAGTGGGTTTAGATGGTTACCTTTGGTACTCCATTGTTCCACCATTGTTGGTTGCATCCATGATAAAAAATCGAAAATGAAAATTTTGGAGGAGAAAAGTGAAGTAGGAGAAGAGAGGAGAAGGGGAAATTTTTGATGTTTTGATTTTTAAGTTTTGATATGTTTGGTTTTTGATTTAAATTAGATTAGGAAAAATAGGGGATATAACAAAACAGTCCTACTATTTTAACCTGATTTACAAAAAGGTCATACTGTTACAAACACTTTACAAAATGATCACTTAGCCGTTACTGACACCGTTAACTCGGATCGGGCCCGCCAGTCAGAGTTAAATCAGTGTAGCGAATGTCGTTATTACCCCTCAATGGTTAACCAGGTGTATAATTTTACAGTATTGCCCTCGGGTCAAATGGGATCTTTTCATCCCAACCGTGAGATAAAACACCCTAAAATGAATGGCCACGATATAAACTCCCTATTATCTAATACCACTATCGATTTCTCTTTCCTCTTATTGTTTTTGCCGTTTTCTTCTTCGTTTCTCTCTGGGTTCTCTCTGAGTTCTCTCAAGGTCATCAATGGCGACTGTAAATCCGAGGTTTAACAGAACATAGATACAAAAAGAAGAGGGAAATAATCGAGGCATAGTTAGGTTTGATTTGAATGGATTTGAAATTGTGAGCTCCGTAAGAAAACGAACAGAATGAGTTTTTCGATGGGGTTTCAGGGATTTGTCGTTTTGGGTTGATGGTGGTGAAAGGATTTAAAGGTTTGAGGTTCGTATTTCAATTTTTTAGTTGATTTTTTTTCTGGAACCCTAATCTTTGTAATTTGGGGATTAATTTATGAACCCTAATTTGGGTTAATTGACTGTATAGTTAGTAATTGATTGTGTTTATAATCCTGATTAGGGTTTATCGAATGTTGTATTTGGTAATTGACAGTAGATGATGTATGAATTTAGTAAAAAAAAAAATGTGAATGTGTTTCAGATTCAGGGGACGGGTTCAGATTCAAGCACACGGGGTTAGATTCAGGTGGAAGAGGGTTCTGGTTCTGGTTCTGGGGTTTCTGGTTCTGGGGGTTCAGGGTTTGTATTCAGGGTTCAGGTTTCTTATTCAGGGTTCAGTTCAGGGTTCAGGGTTTCAGTTCAGGGTTCAGGGTTCATGGCAGTGGTATGGTTGAGTTAAGTGGTGAGATTAGGTTAAGTCAGAGGGGTATTTGGGGGAAAAGAAACGATTGTTTTTTGGTTTTCAGTTAAGTCGGATGGCTGATGACCATTCTGTAAAGAGAAAATTTGAGTATGATCATTTTGTAAAAGCAAAACTGAGAGTATGACCTTTTTGTTATTGGCCCGGAAAAATATTAAGTGGGGTGTTATAATTTGTAAGTGGGGTGTAATAAGTATAAGGGTTACTTACTCATTTCACCATTTTTTGACACCCCTTATAATGACGGGCTGGACATTTGAAGTAAAAACCGAGGGCTTCAATTATTTTGAAGCCCCAGAATCAGCTTTCCTTTATTTTTTTCCCCCGAACGAACCCCTTTAATTACCATTTTATCAGGTTCAATCATCTAGTTTAGAGTTAACATTTCCAGCACTGCAAAAAAAAAAAAAAAAAAAAAAAAGGTTAAGGGTTAGGTTTGGCGGGGTTAGGTTTGGTGGAAGGCGTTGCGCTCCTATCGTCTAAGGTTTTTAAGCATAAAGTGTTCTATTGATGGTGGTGGTGTGGCAGGATAGTAATGCCGTTATGGTGAGATGTTCAGACATACTATCCAACTAATGGCAGGTTTTCCTGTACCTGTCTTGAAGATAACCGCAACTTAAAGATAACCGCAAAATAACAAATGGTTCACAATGCTGAAATTTTGCACCATGTAAACGCTAAAACTCATTCCAAAATAATTAGACCTACAGCAAAATACCAATGTAAACCTAAAGACGCGTTCCAGATACTGAAAGATTACAACGGTTGAAGCGAAAAAAAATAATTCGGGGCTATGTTAATCAATTGAGAGTTCTCAGGAGACACTTCCTTGAGGATTAATGCCGGACTTACAAACAGGACACGACGTACTTCTTCTCAGCCATTGATCAATGCACTGCAATATTACGACAATAAACAGTGAGAGACTCGGATATATACTGAAAACTCTATGGGATATTTTGATAGATGGGAAGAGTCAGCAAGTACATCTTTGTGAAATTTATGCAAGCAGGGTAGATGTCGAATAGCATCTCCAATTGTAGGGGTATCAAGACAGATTACACAAGCTTCTTCATAGTTTTCAGTCTGTTCAAAGATGTAACAAGATTTAATCGCAACTTCTAAATGATCACAGAAAAAGAATCAACAAACACTTAGAATTAGATACCTGAACTGTTGACTGTGGCAGGCCATTAATCTGGTTAGCAGATGCACCAACATGCTGGTGATTGTTATCGTCAAGGGACAGTAACATTTCGTAATCATTCCTGGAGAAGTAACATAGAAAAGAAAAATTGAGCAACAAATCCTTTCATTAATAAAAAAACAGAAAATAAATACTCTCAGTGAAGCAGGCGAACGAAATGGAGGCTTATTGCCATAGAACTCTAACTAGAAAAGACAAGAGAAGGTTCGAATCCATTGGATAGAATAGGGTACGAATCAGTTTATAAAAACTCAGAAAGATAAACAAGATCCTAATCCCCCTGATTAAAATGCACTTCCAACAACAAAACACAGATATACTTCAACGCATAGGCTCCGATAACTCTTACTCATTAAAATCACGCTGAATTCGAAGGAAACGAGCAGCCCTTGTCATGGCACTTCTTGGTTCACTTAATGCTACCGCACTTCTTTGTTCACTAAATGCTTCCATAGCTTGCAACATAAGTAACCTCTGCAAGCAAACACAGAAGTACCACAAGCAAAAGAATTTTGTTACTCGCTGATTGAATGTTCACCAACCATAATTATAGGAGTGAGTGTATTATTAGTCATGTTTTATTTTGTCAGCAAAACTGGAAAAAAATAAAAAAAGAAGCAGGCATGATATGGGTCAGAGAAAAAAATGACATGACTTGTGGGTCATCCAGAATGAGCCGCACAGGAACCACTTCAGGTCACATTGTAAACGGCAACGGTTACATGTTTGCAAGACTAAAGTCTATCAAGATTGATAAAAACTGCATCGATTCCACATGTGGAGGGAGAAACACATCTCTGGCAACAAGAATACCAAGTGAAAGATAACAGAGAAGTACATAAAGGAATAGAATACCATTTCAAGATCCATATCTGGAGGGAACTGAGGTTGTCTCCCCCTAGACGTTGATACAGTCGGAGGGCGTCGATGATTGTTTCTCAAACGTGCTGCTCCCGTATGGAGAGAACCGCGAAGACGGTTTGCTGGCTGAAATGGGTTGTCCACAAAAGATTGTGATGGGTATTGTCTATATAAATGGGACATTGACGAGTCTCTCTGTGTAAAAAGAAAAACAGTTCACTCTTAAACAAAATTACACAAGTATAAAAGTGGTAACCAATCAAGCAGTAAACTTTGAAGGGAAAAAAGATGTTTCATAGCAGGAAAGCTAATTCCAAATTTAATCGCACAAACAAAAAGTCTAGCACCAAATTATTATTCTGATAACTGTATAAAAAAGGCATGGAAGTAGAGGTTCAAAATGAATGAGATGAGGTGTACACTCAATAGCAGCTATTCCTTTCATCTCAACATTAACAATGCATCGAACGCAGGAAACAGATTTTGGGTGTAATGTTCTCCTTCCATATATGCATTGTGGATATGTTTGAAGGTGTGGATACTACAGAAACTCATTGACCAAAATGCCACCTCAAGCATGGTCCGGCAGATGTGGTTGAGATATTACTTGGCCTTCCCTTATCGACAACCCAACCATTCTGAATTCAGTAGCTATATAGACTAGACAGCACTTGAGTGCTGTTTGCCTTGGTCAATGGTATTACTGTCACGGATACAGGCGAAATTTCGCACTGACCGCGTCGAAATACATTCTTGTCAACCTAATATTACTACCATAGAGGTGAAGATGATCAAAGAATTTTCTTGGCTCCAACTCCAAAGAAGCATGCATGTTAGTTCCTGCAAGTACTCATGCAACAAATTTGAGTGACACTCCAAGGGAAAATGAACACGTACTTTGGGGTGATGATATTCAGTTGCCTATGGAGTACTCAAGTCGATATAAACACGCAAGCAGACTACTAGATCTGTATATAATATATATTCTGTGTCGTCCAAGTCATGGAGTCAAGTAGACTATGTCGTCCAAGTCACGTGTCCACCAGAAGTACACGTGTAGGACATCCTTCCTGTTACCTAAACCTCGTTTGGCTGTGGTCATTGTGTTTAAATCTTCAGTCGACTTTTTTTTGTCTAGGGATATTCTCAAGTAGACTATGTTGCATCTGTTTCTGATCTTGAATTTACACTGGGCATTGTAGGTTTGAGTTAGGGTCTTGATGAAATGACGAATCAATGAAAAACCACAGATGCTTTACAAAGAATCAAATTTTATGATTTTTTATTTGAAACTCAGTGTTCACAACAGTACAAGAAAAGGTCAGCAGTTTAGAAGCAAAAAGGAGATGCATGTGGGTTCCACACTCATCCAAAACAAAAGCACAGAAAAAATACATAAACTATGAAGAAAAAAGAGAGACCTATGCAAGAAATGGATGTTACTGCATGCAGAGAGCAAGATTTAGGAAGTCCCCACTTACAGTAGTTGATCTTTGCTGACCTCCAATCGAAAGGCGTTGGGGTTGCTCCTGTTGTTGCAGTCTCCATGCTATACTAGCATCATTCTGTTGGTAGTACAATATATACATGCAAGAACCAGCAGTCAGTAAGTTCATGTGCATCTTCAAGTATATATATAACAATTGACATTTTCTAACCATAATGTGAAATCATACTGGTATACTATAGTAAACAAATAGACTTTAAGGAACTCCCTATAACTTTATATTGGAAGATTATGAACAAACATTTAAAAGAAAAAATTCACACAAACCTCTCCATCCCCAATTCCTGGCATCTCATCATAGAGCTGTTCCTGAAGTTGACGGGCCAATATTTCATCTGCTTCCATTTGTCTGAGCCTTGCATCCGGGTCGCCATCGACCATTTGACTTGAATCTTCAGGTCTTGTATGTTGTATTTCAGGGGACTCATCAACTTCAACAATCGGACAAGATGTGCTATGATGACGAGGAACTCGGCTTCTGGTTGATCTAGGGGTTGCAGGTTCCCCAGAAGACCCAATGTAAGTAATTTCTGAGTCATCAAAATCTGACGTAGAACATTCGTCTAAGTTACCGCGAAATAGAGAATGTTTTCTTTGTCTTTTAGTAATTTTGTTTAATCTACCACGTCTTTCATTTTCTTGTCCCAATTCAGGGCTAGCATTGAAAGACTGTTGAGACGATCGTGCAGGCAAAAGAAAGCCAGGCATCTCTGAAGATGTTGTCTTTGCGCGGCTACGAGTGCTTCTCCAACCATCTTTATCTTCGGAACGTTTTAATTCACGCTCTCTGGCATTAATGATGTCTTTGCCATCTTTCAGAGAGATCGAGGACCTGGACAAGTTCAGCATTCAGACAAGAGAACTACCTAATCCTAACTACTTGAATTTCAGAAAAGCTGGGAGGCATGAGAAATCAGTCAAGTAGAACCAAAATTCACCATGAAGCTGCATGGCAAATCTCAGTTCTCAAAATAAATGAAGATTAAATGCAGGGGACTTGGCAAAGTACAATTTACGAAAAAGAATCTGCATTTACCTGCCAGGTATGACTTTAGATCTGTCTTCTTCGTCATGAGGTGGATCAATCAACACCTCTTTTCCCTTCCCTTTGTCCATTTTAACAGGTTGGTTCCCTTCAGAACTAGAGGCAAGGCTATGTATCTCACCTGACAAAGTTCCACCGTTACAAATCACCTTCATCTCACCCTGTCCACCGTTGGAGCTACTAACATGGCTTTCAGATGCATGTGTGGACCTAGCTGTATTACTTGGAGAGATACACCCGTTGCGCACAGGTATCAGCCTCCTACGGCCAGTGTTTTTATTTATGACCTTTACGTCAGCTTTGGACTGAGATGGTACAGTCTCTTCTTCTTGATCCAAATCTGCACCAGAAGTTTCTCGCGAATAAGATTTCATATCACCTTTTCTGATATCTTTAAGAGGATGATCGTTTAACCTACCATGTGACCGAGCCCCTTGACGCATTCCAGCATACTCACCCCTCACAATCAAACCCAAATCAGTGTTGTCATCTTCGCATGTCAGCCACTCCCTAGGAATCTCAGAATAAGTAGCTTTACCTGTATCACGGCTTGAGCTACTTCTAGCCACTGTGTTCTTGGTAACCCTAGGATCACGAGCAATTGCAGAAGGCATGGGAGCGGTGGGCACCTTGAAAACCTGGTCTCCCATAGTTCTTTTAGAACGGCCATCCACAGAAACCGAAGGTGGTGTTGGACTATCTAACAAAGATATAAATGTAGGACCAACTTTGTTGGATTGATCACGAAAGCTGGAATCTCCCATGTGTCTAGAATACAATTTCTTATTTGAATTTCCACTTCTAAGGCTCGGCCTAATATGGTTCCTCTGACTAATACTAGAATTTTCAAAATCACCCATCAGCGAGGAACTAAATTCGTCTGCGGGATCACCAATCAGCGAAGAACTAGATTCTTTTCCAGTATTTCTTCTTCCTCTCAATCTCTCGGGAGTATCAGGTACCTCCATAACCTCGTCACTGTCGATATCCTCCATATTCTACACCCAAAACACATTATTAGACAGAACAAGTACAAAACATATATAAATCAAATAAGTTTGTCTCTCCAGTATATATATCCAAAAACGTGAATATTATTCTTGCAAACCATACCATACTATCGAATATGTAATGGAGCAAAAAAGATTGTATCTTTGAGAAATTTAAACATGAATGAACCAAAAAACATGGCATGTTTATGGAATTATTATAACCCTAAAATTCAAGGAAATCACAATCAATGATCAATAACAAACCCTAGTTCAATCCTAATCCAGAAAGAATTTAAAAACCATTTGAAATTGAAAATATGGAAACCCTAATTTGAAGATGAGATTAGAGATTATTACCTGAAGTTGATGTTGGTTGTTAAGATCCAAGTAAGACAAAAGTGTAGAAGTAGAATCAAGGATTGAGAAATCCGAAGGGAATTGAGCCATACAACGGCAACACACAATAGGGGGAAGAAGATGAACTCAATGAAAAAACTGGGATTTTTATTATGTTCATCATCTGAAGAGATGTACGGCCTGTATCGCTCGGGAGTACGGTAATGATTTTATTACGGTGCACAAATGTAGTAGTGTTTATTGTGAGAAAATTGTACCGTACTGAACTGCTTACGTGCACAGTTGATAAAGTCTTTTTATTACCAAGACAAGATTGATGGTCAGTTACCTTTTGAAGTGTTGCAGTATGACCATGATTCATTACAGAGATAAGTACAATGAGAAATTTGTACGGTGAAAAAAAGACCCTAGTCTGATCTAATCTACACAATTACCGGAAGATGCTCTGCATCGCAGACGCATACACTACAGCTCTTCGATGCCATATGTGTGAAGAGTAGTAGTAGTAGGTTGGTGAGTGAACTAAAATGGTACCCCATTTGGTATCATACAGTAGTCGGAGATGCTGACCAAGGTTGTGAAATCGTGAATCGGAATCGTTTTTCACTTTTGAATATCAAATCGTATAATAAATTGTGAATCGAAGATTCATGGTTGATTTTTGACTCGTATGTATGCTTATAAACATTATACAGTATATGTTTTCTATATTATTGTCGTGAATCTGTTCATTTTTTTTTTTTTTTTAAAAAGGTTGGTTAATTATTATTCAAGGAGAGGAGGGATACAGAGTTACAGTCAATGTTGTACGCCTCGGCCGATCCACCCGAGTTACTCGGTAGTAACTCGGGGATCAGTATTTGGCCGATACGAGTTGGTTTACTCGGTCATAGATGTTGCTAACCAAATACTCGGCGATTTATTTCGGATCGGATCGGTTGGGATCGGTGCGGATCGGGCCGATTAAATCGGGATTGAAGTGGATGAGATGAATTTGGATGAGATCGAATACAGGCTTGCCGTAAGTAACCAGTTGGTGATGATAGAAGCGTTGTGGCAACGTGGAGAGGTGTTGTTTGGCCATGATTCCTTCTTGCTGCTTCTGCAATCGAGTGGTTTAATACACTCGCTGCTTCTGGTGTTAGGGTTTGCTGAATTGTATTTAATCCAGCTCTCATGATTGATTGTTAATTTCTCCAAATTATCTTCAATTAGAGCAAAATTAAGCAAATTTTCTCTGCCCCGGAATTACTGATCCAAACCGCCGTACTTAAAATCCTTCAAATCCAGTAATAGCTTCAGAGACATGTAATAATTAAAATTCAATTTCGGAGAAAAAAGATTAGTATTTATAGAGAAAAGATCTCCTGATTCCACGGGAGCTGATATTGTTGATACCATCATCATCATCCTAATCATCTTACTAATCATAATCACCATTGATCAACATCCATTGATGATAACTGAATTGAATGATAGTGAGAGAGAGAGACAGAGAGGTGGAAGAAAGAGTAAACTCTTGTAGTTCGAATTGTTCTTGCTGTTCCTGTTCCTGAGAGAAGAAGGAAGGCGAAATGGGTTTGGTTTAGAAATGAAGTCTGGAAATGAAATTCTCTTCTTATCTAAGGTTTTCTGGGAACATGTAATTTTTCTGGTAATTATTTCTGGGGATCGCCGAGTAACTCGGTTTGGATCGCCCAGACTCGGGGATCAGTCCCTCACCGATCCAGGGCCGATCCCCGAGGCGTACAACATTGGTTACAGTTACAAGTTCAACCCCTGTTAGGGAACTAAAATACTCGACCTCGACTATCCCAGTAAACAGAACTAAACTAAGACATTGTAGACTAAGTATTACACTAACGGAAAGGAAATAACTGAACAACCAAGCCAAAAACACACACCTAAGGACAGCTTCCAAGTAGAACAAAGCGCAGAACGAACAACAAATGCCACCGCACCACGAGTTGTTGTGGTGTGAAGACCAGGAGATCTTCAAGGCGGACAACCCACAAGAGAAGCCCAGAAGTTTAAGGAGAACGAACACCAGAGACCCAAAAAAAACCATCTGAATGAAGGAAGCCGATCCAAAGATTGACGATTTTCCATGAGAAGGTTGTTGCAGACCCACATGAGCCACCCAAAATTTTGAAGCGTACCTACAAGTAACTAATGTAAACGAACCAGAGAGCGAACACTTGTGAGGTAGTTAATATGAGTATATATTTATCTTTTTCATCTTGTATCTTGTCCCACGCCTTGTGAAGAATGTCCATGGTTGAAATAGGTAGTAGTCGTGAATGTTTCTTGTGCATGGAGATTGGAGATTGGAGATGGCCGGTTGTGAAGAGTTGTTGTAGTTCGGTTGGTCATGACTTGTCTTGTGATGAACATGTTTGTCGCAAGAGTAGTCTTCTTGTTGTTGTAGTCATCTTTAGCCGCCTTGTTGTTGCACACTTCATTAGTTTTCCAGTCAATCAATGGGCTGAATGTAGAACCGTATGCCTTGATGATTGGTGGTTGTTGTTGTTGTATTTCATGCTTCCTGGTGATCTGCAGAAAAAACTTTGTAACACTCCAGTTAGTTTGCTTGTAATCATCATGCGAGTGTTGGTTGTATGAGGCTGACACCATTTGTTGGTTGTGGTAGACATGTATAAGAAAGGCAGTAGGCGTGTTCGCTCTTTCCGAATTGTTTATTGCCCAAGAACAAAGTTTCCTCTTGAAATTTCCTCTTTCCTTTCCGTTTTATCATTCTTATCGGGACCATCATTTTTTCCCGGGGTCCCACTTCTTGTGTAATTCAGAACCCAAACTGATAACATATGTGTCTTTGAAGAGCCGTCCAAAAATATCGTTATAACACGTGGTAGGTAGACAGAGAAATGTTGGTGCGTATTCCTCTGAAATCCAAAGCATGTACGTGTCATTTTCCTTCCTCCGGATGCTGCTTCTTCTCAACTCACACCTAGTCAGTCAGTTATCTTCGAGTTGACTCAGAGACCATATAACCGGACATGTCTTGGTATTTTTAAAAAGAGGAACAATATTCTTGGTAATCTGCGCATGGTTCCCCATGTTGATGTGTAATAAGATCACGTCTGACATGAGCTGGTTAAATTCTTCCATCTGATTGATACACTTGTCATCCATAAGTTGAAGAGTGCAGAACCTGTCTCCCAAGTAAAGTTTCTTTTGCGCCTAGTTGACTCATTGTAGATGCTGAACCGGTCACGTTCAGTGAGTTCAGCGATTTCATCTCATACTCCGGTAACGGCGAAGCAATCTGTAGAGAAACTCCCATCCCAGTTTCCAGATTGTCCCAGGTAGTAGAAATTCCTGTACCTTTTAGAGTAATCCCTTCCGAGCTAAAAAATCCACAGATCGGCATGAGAGATTCATAATCATCCTTGTAATGAACAACCATAGTCTTGCCCAAACCACCAACGGCCAGTTGAATGGATGCCTGTATTCTCAAAAGGTCTTCACCAAAGCCATCCAAAAAAGCATGCATAACCCATCCGCAGATTAAAAACCAATCTTTAGAACTGATAGTAACTTTCCAATTGTTGCTGTATACACAGTATGAAGATGTATTTTTTAGAAACGTTGTTAATTTTTCGTTTGATTTTTGTGGGTCTTCTTCTCTAATAGATCTGAGAGGAGCAGAAGGTAGTAACAGGTTCCATATGATCGAGGGAAAGTCACCTCGTAAAAACAGTTTGTTTTCATAGGGGAAATGTTGTATTCTAGAGGGGTTGATGGTTTTAAGGTTTTGCATGTATTGGATATGTAGGGGTGGATAGGTGGAAGAAAGGCAGGGGTGGTGATGGTGCTAACACTGGATAAGTAGTTGTATTTAGGATGACAGGGGAGGTGGGAAGGTTTGTGAGTAAAGGTATAGCATGTGTGAAGCTTGGGAGGGGAAGGGGGGAGGAAGATGGGGTGATGGAGATGGATAGTTGTAATACCCCTATAGGTATTTTATAATACCTTTGAAAAGATGGTATCAGAGCCGACGACGGTTCACCTGTCGAGGGTGGGAGAGTACGCTGGAGGGGTTGTGTGCCAGGTAGCTCGTCTCATGAGGGGCAGGGAACATCGGAGATCTGGACTTGAAAAATATATTCCGGAGCCGGGGACGGCTCCAATTTAAAGGTGGTGGTATTGTAATACCCCGATTCGGCAGGTAGGGTTCGCCGAATGGAATATAAGTAATTAATTCTCCTTTCATTACACCGAGGCCTTTTCAAGCATAATTAACTCAGTAGTTGGAAAAAACTCTGCAGTTAAGCGTGCTCGGGCGGGAGTAGTCCAGGGATGGGTGACCTCCCGGGAAGCTGCTGCCGGATGACCGCAGCGGTGCCCGTTGAAAACCCCACACTGCCGGATGACCGCAGTGGGTAAGTGGGGACATTATCGGTGGAAGGGACGGGTCGTTACAATAGTGAAGAAAAATTGGGTATTTTTGTAGTTGTAGAAGGATCTGGATCGGTAGATACCCGTTGAGGGGTTTTCATTTTAACGCTTTTCTTCTTCAACAGATTGATCATCACAGCATGCATTTGCCCTAGAAACCCTTGTTCTTAGCCTTTCTAAACGGAGTTTACTGGTTTTTGATGGAGGAATTTTGGGTGGCGGAGAAATCGCCTAGCATCGCCGGAGAAGAGAGAGAAAAATTGGTGATTACTCTCTCTCCGGTTGCAACAATTAGGTTTTTTTTATGTGAATCTGTTCATAAGCTATTAGGTTGCAACAATTTCAACAATTTAAAGTTATTAATTAAATAAAAATCATGATACTTACTAATAAATATAAATTACGTTCAATATTATCACCAACAAATAGCTTGGTCGAGTGGTTCAAACTGTTTCTAACAACTTCAAGGTGTTGGGTTTGAATCCCACCCTTCTTTTATTTTTCTAAAACCTCAAAACATGTATGTGACTTAGTTTAGCAGTCGTGAATCGTTGACTTAAAGTCAACAATCACGTTTCCCAGTCATTCCGGTTCAAGGAACCAAGTCATCTCGATCACGTTGATTTTCGAAACGTATCGGACGATTGAATCGTCCGATTTTCACAACTCTGATGCTGACTAAATGGAGGTTAAATTTGTGTCGTCTAGTTGAGTTTTTTTTTTTTTGGAAGGAAAGGTCACTCTTTATTTATTATCGGTTCGAAACACAGGAAGGTACAACTCGTGGTGTAGTAACACCCATTCGGTCATTATACAATATTTGTTGTAAAAAAAAAGTGTGACCGCATCCCAGATAATTGCTGATGGATCCTTGGATTGTGAGTCTCTCGTCGGGACCCCTTCATTATCCAACTCGTCCGCAGCCTGATTTGTTTCTCGATAAGAGTGTGTGATCTTGAGACGAGGAACATGCTGGAGATGTGTGACTGCCTCATGGAATATGCCTCGTAAATACCAAGGTGCTGTCGTCTGGCCATTATGCAGGATTTGGAGCATGGATTTAGAATTTGCTTCAAGCCAAACTTGGTTTCAGCCATGTCTTGTAATCATTCTCGACGCCATTAGGAGTCCTCATGATTCTGCCGGGATCGCTGTGGAGATTCCTAAGGACATCGCCATTGCTTGCACAAGGTTACCTTCAGAATTTCTGGCAATAACACCCACTCTGATGCACCCGGATTTCCTTTAGATGCGCTATCCATGTTAATTTTGATCCAATGTGGTTGTGGTCGTTCCTATGTGACATCATTGCAAATCGTAGTCTGAGTTGGTGATGTCAGCGATTGTGGGGCCACGCCCGGAAGGAATGGGATGGCGTGGGTTCTGGACCATTCGAACTCTTTCCACAAAACCACGATAATCTGGAAAATCTGGCGAGGTGTGTTCCTCATATGTTTGTATAAATGTTCATTCCGAGCAAGCCAAAGGTGTCATACCGTGTAGAGAAGCAAATTCCGTTGTGGATCCAAAACTTTAATGTGGAGCAGCGCTGACAAAGTTGTAGGTTGTTGTTGGTCAGGAGTCGTTGGTGCCATAAAATGTAGCATATAGTCCCATGTAAGTTGCCATACTTCAGCTGCAAAACTGCACTTAAATATTATTTTTTTTACTCAATAATAATTTTTATTAACCATTTTAAAATTGTTACACATATTAGAAGGTTGAAATATTACAAAGGCCCAGAAAACTACAAGCCCATAAACACAAAAATGCAATCTGGAAAACAAAACTAGAATACAAATCTAAAATAATGGGTATCTGGAAGTTCTAATGACCCCAGAAAGTTTGGTTTAACAACATAAGTGAATGCATCACCACACTTAAGCAAGACCCCCTTCTTTGCTAGTTTATCTGCAGAAAAATAGGATTCTCTAAAGGTATGAATCATAGACCAGGAATCCAATGAAGCACAAATCCTATTCCATCTTGTTGCAGCAAACCAAGGAACTTTCTTATTGCAGAATTCTGTCATAACAGCCTTAGAATCAGTTCTAAAAATGATGTCCTTACAACCCTTGCTGACTGCCCACTCTCCAGCACACAAAATAGCTATTACTTCAGCCAAATAGTTGGTTGAATTGCCCATGCCCCCAGAGACAGCAACAATAAAGACCCCCTTATAATCTCTAGCAATAAAACCATATCCAGCAGGACCAGGATTTCCTCTTGCAGCTCCATCACAGCATAGCAGTACTTGATTTTCCATATAGTCCCATGTAAGTTGCCATACTTCAGCTGCAAAACTGCACTTAAATAATAGATGGTTAGTTGTTTCCCGAAGAGTAAGGCAAGTTGCGCACAAGCCAGTGTCCATCATGATCTGAGCGTGGAGGACATCAAATGTTGGGATGGCCTCATTAATGGCTTTCCACAAGAAAAGCTAAAGTTTAATTGGACAAGAGAATTCCAGATAAGCGTTGCGAACTCCGCACTAGGAAGGACAATGGTTGTTGTAAGTGCCGAGTTGTAGTCCAACAACGTTTGGTATCCCGTCTTCACAGAATATTGGCCTGATTTGGTATAAGGCCAAATTAATTTGTCGCTTCTTTTGTGTTGAGGAAGGTGAATAGCAAGAATCCGATAAGCAAGGTCTTCTGGATATAACTGGAATATCAACTGATGGTCCCAGGTGTGTGTATCATGTCCAATGAGCGATGCGACTGCATTTCGGAAAGTAAGGAGTTTTGTCTAGCTGATGAAACTAACTGTAGGGGGATCCAGTTATCCGTGATTGTTGTATGTGCTCCATCTCCAATGATTGAAAAAGCATGTTCGCGCAGAAAAGAAGATACTTTAACCAATCCCTTCCACATGGGGCTTGCTGTCGATGCCGGCTTCGGTAGAGAAGGTAGTGTTGATTTATCCGAAAGATATTTGGTGTGGCATAGTTGCTCCATTGTGTATGTGGTTGCTGGTGAAGTTGCCACACCCGCTTCATGAGGAGAGCCTTGTTATGCTCCTGAGCCTTACGGCCTTGTCTCCTTGGTTGAGTGATTTTCCGCCAGTGAAGCGTATGTAGTTTCCTGTTGGTGCCGTCATGTCCCAAAAAAAAATTACGAGTAATCTGATCAATTTTGCGGTGGACTTTGACCGGGAGTAGTTGTGTCTGCATGATGTGGTTGGCAGTCAGTGTGAGTAAAGTGTTGATGAGTGTCAGCCGTTCCACCCGGTTAAGACACTTGGACATCCATCCTTTGGCTTTTCTCTCATATTTGTTGAGTAGCTGAGAGAAGCTAGTTGATGGTCGGCGTCTGTTAGGTAGCTGAACTCCAAGATAGACCGGAATGATATGTGTTGTTGAAATGGCGAAGGAATTCCGGAGTGAAGTAGTCGCTTCAGGAGAGAACTTCGGGTGATGAATAATGGTTGATTTGGTCTGGTTGATATGTTCGCCAGCAGAAGCAGAATACGAAGCCAGAAGTGTGCCAAGAGCAAAGTACGTACTAGTATTCGCCGTGAACGAAAGAAGTAGGTCATCCGCATACATCAAATGTACAAATTCCAGAGATTTGCGTGATAGTTTAATGCCCTGGATCTGACCTGAGGCCTAAAGGACACCCAAATTAGCAGAAAGAACTTCCACACACAAATAAATATATACGTCAAAAGTGGATCTCCTGTCTTAATCCTCTCTGTGATGAAATGTTGCCATGCGGAGCACCGTTGACAATAATTGAATAAGAGACAGAAGAAACACAAATCATGGTATACTTAACAAACTGCTGTGGAAACCCCATATATTGCAGTGTGAGACGGATAAATCCCCAGTCAAGAGAGTCATACGCCTTCCTAATGTCAAGTTTCATAGCCATTTTCGGTGATCGAGAAGATGGAGTTGTGCGAATGTGATGAAACAGTTCTGCTGTAATTGCAATATTCTCCTGAATATATCGATTAGGGACAAAGGCACTCTGAAAAGGGCTAATAAGAAACGGTAGAACCGACCGAAGCCTAGCCACCAAAATCTTGGAAATGACCTTGTAGATAACATTACATAATCCAATAGGTCGAAACTGGTCTGCTGAAGTAGGATTCTTATTTTTTGGAATAAGCACAATGTTTGTTTTATTTATGGACAAAACAATGAGATACCATATCATAGATTTGCGTACCTGTGATCTCCCATTTTTTTGTAGAACTTACTAGTGTAGCCATCTGAACTGGGCGCCTTTTCTGAGCCAATTGAGAAAACTGCATCTTTGACTTCCTGTTGAGATACTGGTTGTAGTAGAGAAAGTGCTTGAGCATGTGAGATTCTGTTTCGAACACACTGAAATAGATCATGATCAATGGTGTGGCTGGAGCAGTGGATTGTCCGTCAAAATATTGTATCATTGTGTCCGCAATCTGTTGTAGTTCATAAAGCCAATCACCTGTGTCTGAAAGGAGAGTACGAATATAGTTGCGCCTTCTGTGAATGGTGGCTTTGGTGTGGAAGAAGGTTGTGTTGAGGTCCCCGTGTTGCAGCCATCCAACTCGTGATCGTTGCCTCCTATGCCGCATAACATTCTGAAAGCATGGTATGTGTATTTCGAAATTTCTCCTCCTTCTGAAACCAAAACACCAAATGTTTTCCGACGACTGAAGACGCTTTTTCCCTTGCAATTCGGATCTGTTCTTCAGCTCCCTGAGTGAGTGAGAGAAGATGTCCAAACGTCTGGTTGTCCCATCTCTGAAGTGTTGTAGCCATGTTTTCCGATTTGAAAATGATATTGACTCCCAGATCTGGGTTATGTCCTTCTCCCCATGCAGAAGCCACCACATGTCCACACTGCGGATGTAAAAACCAGGAATGTTCTACCTGAAATCGTTTAACACGTGGTTTAAATAAGACTTTCTCCTCCAAAAGAATAGATGCATGATCTGATGCAACCCTGGTAAGGTGAGTTAACAAGGAGTGCGGGTTATGTTGAATCCATAGGGAATTTTTGAGTCCTCTATCCAGTCTTTCAAATATGACATCTGTCTCTCCTGTCGGTTGGTCCAAGTATAGGAAATGCCCTTATAGCCCAGATCCACCAAACCGTATAAGTCAATGAACTCTAAGAAGGCGGCTGCTTGTGAAATGTTAAAGGGTCATCCTTCTTTCTTCTCCATTTGTGAGATGATCTCGTTGAAGTTCCCCAAAAGTATCCATGGTAGTTGAGGAGGGGGAACCGTGGAATGGAAGTTCTGCCAAAAGTTGATTCTTCCCGTCAGGTGAGGTGGAGCATAAATGCCCCTAAGGAACCATGAAGTTGTCTTTGTAGGCTGTGTAATTTTAGCATGTATCATGCTTTGATTAGGCACAAGAATGTCTACCTGCAAATGCGAGTTCCAAAATAAACAAAGACCACCACTTCTGCCAATACAAGGAACCACATAACTTTCATTAAAACCTAAAGTACCTTGTAACTTAGCAATGAAATGAGGTTTAGCAATGGTTTCCGAAAGGAAAACGACATCAGGTTTGTACTGACGAACGAGTTTGGTGAGTCTTTGCCTAGCCGAGGGCTTGTGTGCCCCCTGACAGTTCCAGGCTATGAAGCTCATAAAGGGAAAGTAGAAAAAAACAGAGTAAATAAACTGGTCAAGCCACAAAACATAATATCAAACAGGAACATGAGTTGAGTTGACTCAGCGAGTCAAGCCCTAAAGAACAGTAACATGGAATCGAAAATTGAAAGTGTTAACAGAAAATTCAACAGGGAACATAGACAATTCTAGATAAGAAACCATGAAATTGGGTTCATGCAGTGTTTACATAGCTTAGAAAAATGAAATAGGAAGAACCCTAGCTAACAAGTAGCCAAAGAAATTGAAGTCGAGTGATATCCAGTATGGGAAAACCTAACCTATGGAAGTAATGAAGAAAAGCAATTAAAAACAGAGAACAAGAATTGGAGAAACAGGATTCAAACCCCTTGAAATGAGAGGCACATGGGTTTCAAAGGCTACTGTTGAAACAGGGACTAAGGAACCTGAACGAAAAGCAAACAAAGGTGAAAACGCAAACAGGAAAGAAAGAAAATCAGACCGAAACACACAGACGAAAAGAGGAAGAAAAACCGTAGGAATTCGAGCTTGAAAATGGTGTGAATCGGCCTGAGTTCAACTCA
>JAJJMA010045356.1:0-17418 GCA_023529015.1 Papaver nudicaule
GTTTGGGTATTTTGCTTAATTTTATCTCTTGCATGTAAATGATGATTGAAAAACAAGATAATATTAGGAAATGCTGGGATTTTTAAGCTTTGGTTATTGTCATTATATATATGAGTTAATGATCGATTTGGGAGGGAACATGCGTGGCTTGCTGGATTAATCCAAGATTTATTGTAGTTTAGGCTGTTGTTGTAAGGATGATAGCGTCGTAAGGATTCTAGATTATTGCAATGAATTATTATGTGGTCTATGGTAATGCAAAAATCCCCATTTGTAATTCTGGAACTATGCAAAAATCCAATAATGCAACACACAATCAAACACCAAGCATAAATAACTTTCTTTATTAGCGTCAGAAAGACTCTAGATACCAGAGAACTTCATTCATAGAGGCACAGATGCAGGGTACAAAGCCTAGCTTACTCTTTCGCAGGCCAGTGTGAGAAATAAAATTTCTTTCGTTACCTGGATGGAATATCACTCATTGGCGAATCCAGGAACCTCATAACTAGTGATAGGCAAGGCTGTAATACACCATGTCATGTCATTAGCATTAGCTATACCATGACTGGTGTTGCCTAGATAATAACAATGGTAAAGCGGATGAAACCAGAAAATACTTGAAGAAAGCAGGCCTAACTCATGTGGATAAACAAAAATATATATAATGCTTGGTTTCTACACTGCATACGAAAAATTCCTATACTAAAAAAGAAAAGTGCATGGAAACTACTCTGTCTTGAATTTACCCTAAACGCTGTTGTATCACCACCATGCGCTTGGGTTCTTCGATAACCGAGACACTGCTACATATAAAAAAATTAGCTCCAGCAGCAGACATTCGGCTTCCAAATTCGTTAGCGCTAAAAGATACAAAATGATTGATACCACCGCTTTCTACGATATCTTTTTTCCCCTCTTATCCACTCCTTTACTTTTTGGTTCATTATTATCCGCTTCTTCTCTTTCTCATTTTAATTCCTAGTTATTATTCCCGTTGTTGCCCAACATAAGTACGGGAGTTGAGTGTTACTAAGGTCTCAATATAAATGTCCATATCACACTGTTCTGGGAAACCATCTACCTTCAGAGCTTTAGCTCTTTCAAGATTTGGGTCATATGACACCAAATGATTGCCCTTTTGTCGATTTCCACCACAGATTCACATTCAAACAGGATCTCACCCTTCTGTAAAGTTTGAATTGGCCTTCTATATATAATAACCAAAATCTGCTACTTGTGCAGTAATCTTCAAATACTGACTCCACTTGTTACCCACCATTGTCCACACAGCAATGTGATTGTTACCAGAATCATCCTCCCTGTAATTCCTACCAATTAGGCAAAGTTTCCCTTCCCAAATGCCCACATCTAAATAGTTGTTAGGCAATGACATTTCATAGAATGTCTCATCAGAAATTGAAAAACAAACAAGAAAATAGTTATCCCTAGAACCCCCTCTATAAGCAGTCCAATGAAGAACACCATCAAGAAGAAGTCCCTTAGGTTTACTGAAAGCAAAATCATAAGGAACGAAACCAAGTTCTTTCCATGAATTTGTTCGTAACGAGTAAAGTTGAGCTTCATAGTTAACTTCACCTTCGTCAGTACCTACGATCTTTAATACCTTATAATCATCATTCTTAGAATCAAAACCAAACCCATGGGGAACACCGAAAACAGTCTCTGAGTCGTCGTCATAGGCTGAAGATTCTGGACCTTCTGGTATTCGTTTATATTCTCGGGTTGCCGGGTTCCAAATGCAAAGACTTCTATGCGATGTTTCTATGCAAACCAAACCATTAAAACTACCAACCTTAGTTACCAGAAGCGGGTACGAGGATGAGAGCGGGAGCGAGATCGGAAGCGAGATTCGTGAAATTTTTAAAAAATGAGGAGCGGGGAGCGTACGAGGAGCGTAAAATATAAATTAATTTTACTAATAATATGATTGATAAATTTATTTTTCCTAATACATATAAAAGAAAATATTAAGGAAATCAAAATAAAATAAAATGTCTACTTCAAAATTACTTCTTTTGTCTTTTGTTTCGAGCATTGTTAAGCCGATTTCGTGCTTCTGTATTTTGAGAGCTTGGGTTTGGAAGCGGAGGTGGAGGTGGAAGTGCAGTCGATATAGAAGAAGATGGTGGAGGTGCAGTCGATATATATACTCCCACTGTTTTCTATGAAAAATTCTACTCCATTAACATTCTTATTCTAATTTCTTTTCTTGAAATCCAGTACCATGGAAGAACATAGGCTAGAGTATTTATTTGCTTTAGCTAGGCAATACCTACGAGCGCATGAATTGGTCGAGTTCGTGTATAGAAATAAAAGATTAGACGATGAGTTGAGTACGCCGGAAGAGTTTCAAGAAGTTGTTGATCAAATGTTGCATATATATATGCCCAATTTTTTTTTAATAAGAAGCATCTAAGAATAAATTTTTGCTTTAAGTGTTTAGCTTATCTGGTGTGATGCTATTATATCTAATGAAATAATTTTCTTTTTTGGTTGAATTCATAACTTTTAATGTTCTTTCTTAACTGGTCTTTAATTAGTATATAAAGTTCCCCCGAGACAGGAGTGTGAATCTCACTAGGTAGGAACGTGAATCTCACTAGATAGGACGAGCTCCCTACGTGCTCCCTTGTGAGAAGCGTAGAAGCGCGCTTCTCAGTGAGATACGTATACAGTATGAGCGCTTCCGGTAACTAAGCTACCAACAATTTGAAGCGCACATCTTTCTGACATAAACGGATAATCAATCTTAAGAGCATGACCCAAAAACGGTGACGATGTTGATGACAGAACGTTATTATCTATAAAATAGAGATAAGCTTCTGTAGCCATATCATGAATCTTTCCCACGTTGGCAACTAAGATGTTGAACTTGTTCATTAAATTCGCATGGTTGAGATGATTTTTGATAAACTTAGGGTTTCGAAAAAGAAGACACCATGTTTTGGATACACACCTGAATCTTGATATGGATTTCACCGGTAACCTTGTGAGTATGCTCTCTATGATGTCATGTGGTAAGCTTGACATTCTTCTTGCTCTTCTTCTCCCTGCAACAGACCTTAATACTAAAAACACAAGATCCCAGTTCGAGATAGAGTGCTTGTTCTACGCAAATTTGTTGAGATATTATATAAAACGAACGTCGCATATTTTTCTTGACTTTTGCAGTGGCCAAATAGGTGCCTCAAAATCTTAAAAATTTGATAGGTAAACGGTGAATCAAGTGGGCAATATCTCTAAAATATTAGTGTTACATATGGGTTTCGGGTTTGCAAAGAATTTGCATATGTGACGCTCCAAGTCCAACTATGGGAGAATAGGAAGGATGTTAGGATCCGACACCGATGTGTAGAACGCTAATGAGATATATCCTTTGAATTGGAGATTAGCAACCTCTTTTGTGAACAAGATATAAAGAAACTGGTTTGTATTTTGATTAGATGATTAAACCCTAGAACAAACTATGAATATATATAACGATAATAACTTGACTTTTAAGCAAATATACTAAATATGGAAATATAGATAAACTCATAAATAACTAGACTCTCCTAATTGGTGTTGGAGTCGCAACAAAGGATGTGTAACTTTGATCCCCAACGATGCCTCTGATTCTAAGTATTGTTTCCGTAGCACTTCCTGCGACTTATCTCGCTATTTTGTTTTGCTTACCAGATACCCGCCATGGAGAAGCACATTACAGTACATCTTGTTCGGGCTACTGGATTTATGTTCTTAATTTCCTGGCGTCGTGGATATTGGCATATAATGTTTTTTTTTTCTCTGATCAAACAGCTTGAATTAATATTTTTTCTTCATAGAGGTTTCCAGAGAGACTAGATACCAGGGAATTTCATTTATAGAGGCAAAGATGTGAAGTACAAAGCGTAGCTTACTTTCATAGTATTCTTCTCAATTTCAGGACAAGTTGTGTTTTTTTCTGAAGTCTCTACTCAACTAGGTGAGTATATCAGCCATTGGCAAATCCGGGGAACTTCATAACTAGTGATTGACAAGGCCATACACACCATGTCATGTCATTAGCATTAGCAAGGCAATGACTGGTGTTGCCCAGTAACATTGGTAGAGCAGATGAAAGAAGAATGGAACGAAAGAAAAATATAAATGATACTTGGTTTCTGCCTTCAGTCGCATCTGAAAATTTCATTAAAAAAAAGAAGCAAGTGCATAGAAATCACTGTCTGGTCTCCGGAATTTACCCAAAATGCTGTTGTATCACCATCGTGTGCCCGAACTCAAATTGGCTCTTGGATAACCCACTGCTACATAAAACAAATTATCTCCAGCAACAAACCATTTCCGTTTCCAATTTCGTAAACGCATAAAGATAAAATAGATTAACAACATCCCTTGCTACCATGTCTTCCTTCCCTCTTATCTAGTCTGCTTTCGTGTGGTTCATAATTGCAAGAATGAATCAGACATTATTATCCATTTCTTCTTTTTCTTCTTCTAGTTCTTTGTTGCTCTTTTTGTTCTTGCCCGACATAAGTATTCGAGTTGAGTGCGACCAAGGTCTCAATAAAAATGTCCGTATCAGAGAATGCCGGAAAACCATGTATCTTCAAAACTCTAGCTCTATTAAGATTAGGGTCATATAACAGCAAATATTTGCACGCTCTCTCCTCGTCCACCATAGGTCCACATTCAAGCAAGATCTCACCACTCTGTAAAGTTTGAATTGGACTTCTACCAGAACCAAAATCTGTTATTATTTGTGCAGTAATCTTCAAATGCTTACTCCACTTGTTATCCATCATCGTCCACACATCAATGTGTGGATAATATATTTGATGTGCACCATTATCATCATAATCCTCCATATATATTCTGCAAAGTAGGCCAAGTTTCCCATCCCAAATGCCCAAATCTCCATATGGATAATTATAGTCAGGCAATGGCACTTCATGGAATGTCTCCTCTGAAATATCAAAACAAACAATAACATAAGTTTCTCCATAAGCAAGCCAATGAAGAACACCATTATGATGAAGCCCCTTAAGTCCACCGATATTGAAAGTGTAAGGAACCAAACCAAGTTCCTTCCATAAATTTGATCTTAACGAGTAAAGTCTAGCTTCAGAGTGAAAATCATGGTTAGGCCGCGCCATTTTTAATACCTTATAATCATCATTCTTGCAATCATAACCAAACCCATGTGTCTCAAAAGAATAACCACCTTCTGGGGGTTCGACGTCCGATGAATCCTCTAAGCCTTCTTCGTCCGCTGAGTCTTCTGAGCCTTCATCATCGGCTGAAGATTCTGGTTCTGGACCTTCTGGTACTCGCTTATACTCTCGAGTTGCCGGGTTCCAAATGCATAGAGCTAAACAGTATGATTCTATGCAAACCAAACCATTAAAACTACCTAATATGTGAAACGGACATAAAAACGGACATATTTCTGACACAACTGGATGATCAATCTTAAGAGCATGACCTAAAAACGGTGATGGAACGTTTTCATCTACGGAATAGTAATAAGCTTCCGGACGTATTTTATCATTGGTAACCAAGATGTTGAACTTGTTCATTCGATTCGCATGGTTGAGATGGTTTCTTATGAAATTAGGGTTTCTAAAAAGAAGATTCCATGATTTGGATACACACCTGAATCTTGAAATGGATTTGACAGGTAACCTTGTGAGTATGTTCTCCTGGATGATATCCTCCGGTATGCTTGCCATTCTTCTTCTCCTTCTGCGAGTCTGCAACAGTGAATGGATTCCAAAGGATGATCTCTCTATGGATCCGAAAGTGCTGAATTAAATAGCGCATCCTTAGATGCCATATAATATATATAGGGTATACAGCCAGGTACAAGTTAATTGCCCAAATTGGCCTTGCATGTTATATGTTTTAGTATATAAATATGTAGGGGTTTCCGTATGGGGAGAGAAGTTGAAGGTGCGATTAAAAAGGTATACAGCAAATTTCTCATTTGATTAGCATGTTGATAAAAATTGATGTTGATTTTGTTAAGAAAGATGAGACTTAACACATATTACTAACAAGGCATGGCTTGAAAAGTTGGCATGGAGAAGAAGTATAAGAATGAGGCAAGGCAGGATGAAGAGATGGTGGCAGTTAGAGGTGTAAAACGTGTCGGCACAACAAGACACATGGCACATGAAGGCGTGCTTTTGCGTGCTATGTGTCGTGCTGTGCTGTGCCTAAAATTTTAACGTGTTGTGTTGTGTTGTGCTTTTTTATTTACTACATTTTTTAAAATTTATTTACCACTTAATAAAATTCGATATTATGTATTATTATACAAATTAATTAGAATAACAAAAATATAATGGTAATAATTATCTGGATTATTTTTCTTTGTCTGATAAACACATGTAATATAGTGCACTATGCCGTGCTTTACATGTGTTGTGCTGTACTTTATCGCGTGTTGTACAGTGCCGCGTGCTTGTTCGTGTCGCGTGATGTGCTGCGTCGTGCCGCCGATTAGTTAAGCACGGCACAACACACTAAGCTAACGTGTTTTACCTGCGTTGTATTTGTCACGTGTCATGCTGTGTTATGTCCAAATTTTAGCATGTTGTGATGTGTCATTAAAGTGCTGGCATGACATAATTTATTGCACTGCGAGTGTGGCTAGACACTTGTAGGATTATTTCTGAATGCCTGCAGTATCAAATGGACCATTACAAAGAAGTTTGAGAGCCATTTAAGAAGTTGAAGAATGACGAAGTTTGGTAGGAATTGCTTCTCCATATGGTCAGTAGACTCAGTACTTCTGTATGCCATTGTATGGAACTTATGGAAGGAGTGGAGCGCAAGATATCATGGCAGCAAGCCAAAAGAGAAGGACTATTTGAGCACAGCTGTGGCCAGTGAAACTAGATGTTCAACTGTGGTGTTCACAGTTAGAAGCTCTGTGAAGTTACTCTGCAACTGGGAGGCTATTGTTGCTGAGTAGTTCATGTAATCTACTTGTGTTTGTCCTTTTGAATCATGTACATTAGTAATTATCTTTTCTTTTTTCAATATATATCCTTTTCAAGTCGAAAAAAAAAGGACTATTCCATTCTTAATTTAAAGCAGCTTCAGTTAATTTTCTTTTAATTTTTGTTTGCTTTATTAATATTTTTATGTTGCAAGCGGTGAGGTTGGAGGTTGAAAGTCTATTCGGATTTGTGTATGTGTGAAGTACAAAGCCTAACTTACTTTTCATAGTGTTCTTCCCAATTTCAGGACAAGTTGTGTTTTTATCTGAAGTCTCAGAGAAATTCATCACAAAACTGAGATGATTTTATGAATCATCCTTTCAATTTCTATAGCGGCGGCAGAAGACGATAGGGAATGGTAGTGGTGATTGAGATGAAGATGGTGAATTAATGGTGTTGATGTTACCCACCCAAGATCTTGCCTCAGAGATGAAAAATCTCTGGCTCTGATACCATAGTAACATCTGATATCTACATTGTGAAAGGCTGAATTTGATTAAGAGAAAAGATTGTTTTGATACAGGACAGACTTGACCAATATATAGAGAACCTGACTTCCTCTCTACACTCAACTCACATGTGCACACCGCACACTCACTAGCACTTGTGCATCTCACACATACACAAAACACCTCTCAGACTCATATGTCTTTAGTCTCTACTCAACTCAACTGGGTGGAGTATCAGTCATTGGCAAATCCAGGAACTTCACAACTAGTGATTGGCAAGGCCGTAACACACCATGTCATGTCATTAGCATTAGCAAGACAATGACTGGTGACTGTGTTACCCATTAAAATTGGTAGAGCCTATGAAAGAAGAAATGAAAGAAAAATATAAATATACTCAGTCGCGTCCGAAAATTTCATAACATTAAAAAAAGAAAAGTGCATAGAAATCACTGTCTGGAATTTACCAAAAAAAATGTTGTTGCATCACCATTGTGTGCCCGAACTCAAATTTGATAACACACTGCTACATAAAACAAATTATCTCCAGCAACAAACTATTTCCGTTTCCAATTTCTCAAGCACAAAAATATATACTCCCTCTATCCCACATAAATTAAGCTAGTTGGGATTTGCACAATTATTAATGCAAGGAAGAGAGAGATTAGGTTTTTACTGTTTTTTTTTCAATTATAGCCTTATAGATAACATAATAGTAAAATTTAAAAATGACATATCTCTCAAATTATGACACATATTTTTGTAAACTTTATATCTTTGAAAAACATTTTAAAACACTTACGCAACGAGTATAAACATGACTATGAAATTATAAATATTTATTAACTAAGATTTCAGGACAATAATCAATAAAAAATATAAGATTAGAAACATGACCTATATAATAGAACTAGTTCAATTTATGTGGGATAAAATTAAAATAGGACTAGCAATTTATGTGGGACGGAGGAAATAACATATTAAGTTTAACACCATCCCTTGCTAACATTATTGTCTGCTTCTTCATTTTCTTGTTCTACTTCCTTGTTGTTTTTTTGTTCTTGCCCGACATTAGTAGTAGAGTTGAGCGCAACTAAGGTCTCGATAAAAAATCCCGTATCAGACAAGTCTGGAAAACCATGTATCTTTAGAACTCTAGTTCTTTTAAGATTAGGATCATATAACAACAGATATTTGAGATCTCTGTGATATTCCTCCGTCGGTCCACATTGAAGCAGGATCTCACCACTCTGTAAAGTTTGAATTGGTCTTCTATAAGAACCAAAGTCTGTTATTACATGTGCAGTAATCTCCAAATGCTTACTCCACTTGTTATCCATCATTGTCCACACATCAATGTGATGCAAACGCTTATCGATGTCATCAGAATCCTCCATATATATTCTACAAAGTAGGCAAAATTTCCCTTCCCAAATGCCCAAATCTCCATATGGATGATTACTGTCAGGTAATGGCACTTCATGGAATGCCTCCTCAGAGATATCAAAACCAACAATAACCCTAGATTCGTCTCTAGAAGCAAGCCAATAAAGAACACCATTATGATGAAGCCCCATAGTTCCACCGATAGCGAAATTATAAGGAAAGAAACCAAGTTCGTTCCATGAATTTGATCTTAACGAGTAAAGTGTAGCTTCAGAGTGAATATCACGGCTAGACCGCACAATATTCAATACCTTATAATCATCATTCTTGCAATCATAACCAAACCCATGTGTTGTACAAAAAAAAAGTTCTGGGTCGTCATCGGCTGAAGATACTGCTTCTGGATCTGGACCTTTTGGTACTAGTTTATATTCTCGGGTTGCCGGGTTCCAAATGCAAAGAGTAAAACAAGAAAAACAGTATGATTGTATGCAAACCAAACCATTAAAACTTCCTATAATTTGAAACGGATATCTTTCGGACATAAAAGGACAATCAATCTTAAAAGCATGACCTAAAAACGGTGATGGAACATTTTCATCTACGGAATAGAGATAAGCCTCTGTATATATATCGTCAATCTCTCCATCCTTGCTAACTAAGATGTTGAACTTGTTGATTAGCTTCGCATGGTTGAGATGATTTCTTATAAAATTAGGGTTTTTAAAAAGAAGACGCCAGTTTTTGGATACACACCTGAATCTTGAAATGGATTTGACGGGTAACCTTGTGAGTATGTTTTGCTCTATGATATCCTCCGGTAACGATGACATTCTTCTTTTTCCTTCTTCTTCCTGTAACAGCGAGTCAAGTGGGCAAATTCTAGGTTTTGTAAACTTAAACAATATATATATATTGGTTCCTGTATTGCACTGTATGGCTACTTTATTGCCTAAATTGGCCGTGCGTGTTGCCTACATATGTTTTAGTATGTTGGGGCTTATGTATGGCAACCGTCCAAACCGGTTTATATTTCCAAATAATTTAAGACTATTAATTTATTATACAATAAAATTTTATTTTTTAAGCTTAAATATAATAATATACTATATATTTTTCTTTTTTTGGCTTAAGGAATAATATCTAACATTACTTTAAAAAGATTAATAATACCACTTATAAAAATAGTTTATAATTATATTGCACTTCTTACTCGGGTTCTTTGGGTTGCTACGGACCCACGGTTAGAAATTTATATGCCCATACTTGTCCAAGTTTGTACGGGTTAGGGGTGAGCAAAACCACCGGAACCGCGGATTTGCACCGGAACCGCCCGCAAATTTGCGGTTTGGGCCCAAACCGTTGAGCCAACGGGCCGGTGGCGGTTTACAATTCTAATCCGCATGATTTAGCGGGGCGGTTGCGATTGGCCCATGAAAACCGCGGATTTACCCGCAACCGCAGGTATTATCGTAGTTTTAATGATAACCTAGGGGTATGACTGGAATTTAGGGTAATAAAAATCCCCTTCTCGATCTGGTTTCATTTCTTCTTCTTCTTTCTTCTCGATCTTCTTCTTCTTTCTTCTCTTCTCTTTTCGATCTGGTATTAAAACAGTGATGAGGGTTTTGATTTTTGTGTGTTTTCTCCATCTCTGAAAGTTTTGTGTGTGTGTGGGTGTGTTTTTCAGGTTACAGTTGCATAAAGTTCTGGAAAGAAGAGCAAATTAGAGGTAAGTTTGTTTGGATCGAATTTAAAATTGATCAAAAATCACTATGCTACTTTGTGAAAACCTAAAAATGAAATGCAATTTCTGGTTCAGTTAAGATCGAATGCAATTTTTGATTGAGATTTCAGAGAAGATGGAACCGAAAAAGAAGACACAGTCGTTGGGCTGATTGGTGTTGATTATGTTTTGAATGTTGAATTCGGAGTCTCTGGTTTCAAAGAATGGGAATTACCACGTCAATCGATCCAAAACAGAGAATTACTTGGTTGATATTAATGGAGAACGATTTTTACAATCAATCCAAAAAGGGGGTTTTGTGAATTGAATGCATCTTTCTTAACAAATGAAACAGTTGCTTCAAATTGTTTATTGATGTCATTCTATTGTTTTCTTTCGAAGCTGTTATAATGGAACCGATCTGGAATTAATCAAACTGATGGAAAATTGGGAGAAGGCAATTTCATTTGCATTGTATAGCTTAATCGGTGATCTATTTATTACATTTGGTAAGTTAATAGATTGATTTTTGGTCAACATTCTTGTAATGAATCAACTGAACACAGTATCAACTTTGGATCTTGTATAACTTTACTCTTTTTTTTTTGCTGTTACTTCCCACCGATTACTAAGTTTTTTTTTTTTTTTTTTTTTTGGTATTGAAAACCGCGGGGGGCCGCGACCAAACCGCAAGAACCGCAAAACCGCGGTTTTAAAAACCGGCGGTGCACGGTGCAGTCGCGGTTTGATTTTTCAAACCGCACCTTTTGACGGTTTGGTCGCGGGGACCCCCTAAACCGCAACCGTTGCACCGTTGCTCACCCCTAGGTGGGGGCTTGAAATGTTAATATCGGGTGGGCTAAAAAAGAATTTGAACAATTATAATGGCCCAAATGGAAGCTGGCAGATTTTGGGGTGGGTTTCAGCACACCTGAGCCACCCCCTCCGTCACTGATTCACTTAATCATCAGAACTCAAAAAGGAAAAAGATAAGTATTTCTTATCGATAGAAGTTGTCTCTATTACATGGTATAAGTTCTTTATATACACATATGGAGAGAACCCTACATTACTATTTGGGCCGCACATCCATGGGCCGTAAGCCCTATAACACTCCCCCTTGTGCGGTTCAATTGTAGAACTTCAAATGTATTGGTTCACTAAAACTTCGACAAGGAAAAACCCGGTGGGAAAAAAATCTTGAAAAGAGAAAAAGTACTACAACGTCTCGAGTCTTGGTAAGCTTCTCTGTTGGAGTTGGTCGGTGACTTCTTTTGTAGCTTCAAATGTATTTCTTCAAATGCTGCTCTCTCGTCGATGACCACTACGTCTAAATCAATTGCCTCATTAAAATCTCGCCAGAAAAACCCAAAGGGACAAAACTTGAACTAAGGAAAAGGGGTGCAATATTAAGAATACTTAGAACAGAGTTAGACTCGCATATGTTGCCTCGTTAAAACCTTGACAAGGAAAACCCATTGGGACAAAACCTTGGTGAAAGAAAAAGAGTACAACGCGATAAATCCAGAAGTACGCATTTGCTCATGCTGAATAACATTCTTGCTTCTTGCTTGAAGTTGTTTCGCTTGACATACCATCGTGTTCATTTCTTCGATTCCGATGTAGTTTAGTAATATCAATCCAATCTTTAAGTCTTCAGCATATACGCCAGGTGTAGTTGTTTTCGTTGTCTCTCTAAAAACCTTGTCGAGTAACAAAACCATGTGGGAAAAACTAATCTCGATCGAAGGGAAAAAGAGTACAACACAGTTTCACATTTCGAATCAAAATATGTCGGCATCATATCCTTGGATCCTCCCCCTTTTGTCGACATCTCCCCCTGATTTCATTCTGGGTAATCTCTAGACAGTTTCATTAGTCATGAGCTTTTCGAAAGTGAATATAGGTGATGACTCGTAAGTCTACCATGTCTCCCCCTGATTACTTTCGTTGACTAAGTGATTGTTGTCCCTTCATATCATGCTTTAGATAACTTGAGAAGAAATCAACAAGCCGAGGAGAAGAGAAAAAAAAATAATACATATGTAATCTATAATCTAGGCTTTAATCTCACCTTGATTTTTTTTTTCTTTATGGACTTTAAATTAATCCGGACTCATTTCAAAGAGAATCAACGCCTATTTGTTATACACTATATACATGAAAAATTATTTTTGGGGGCCCCTAACATTTGGGGGCCCTAGGTGGCTGCCTAGCTCGCCTAGGTCATGCTACGGCCCTGCGTTACGCTAATTAGCGGATAATATCATGTTAACGAGACGGTAAAGGTAGAGCATATATCCGATCTTTTAAATATCCATTACCGTTAAAGCAGGAGTTTTTATGTAATTTCATATAAACCTAGCTATACTTTTTGCATTTCCGTTTATTTTTTATATGAACAAGTATCCACTAGTGCTGCTACTAGTTTGTTGATATTCTACCTTCTATAATAAAAAATAAATGGTATGAAAAAGATTACAAATTTCAACAAAATATTGTTTGTTTATATAATTTAAAAATATTATCGAAAAAGGATTTCACTTACAGATTAAGTTTTCACCTGAGGTGGGCTTTCCCAGGCAAAATAGAAATGTGATTTCATGTGGATTTTTCTACCAAACCCAAGATAAGATGTCTTACCTTTGTAATTCCTAAGTAATTTTTTTGTGAAACCAACATTTCCAATAGCTGCATTTCCTGTCCTATAACTAGCTCAGAAGACCGAAAAAATAACTTGTAATTTAATGTTCTGAAAACCGGACCCGTTGTCGAACCGGTAATATTATCGGGTCTGGGACATATGGTCCAACTAGTGATCATTAACCGGGTTTACTGGGTCAAAAATATATAATAAAACCGATAAAAATATTTAGCAGCAAAAAACGAATAGTGGAATATTTATCCATAAATTATATTTATTATGTAATATATAAATATTTTTTTTATCAGACATCATATACCAAGCCTTGGCAAAACAGTTGAACCAGATTAAACCATACTGGATCACGTGGTTTACTGGTTGGACCGGTCTGGTCACCCGTTTTGCATAAAAAGAGTCGTTTTTTAAGAAGATTAATGGATCAATGATGGACCAGCCCAGTATAGTGACTGGGTCACGAGTTTACTGGGCCAGCCGGCCGGAACGAGTCGGTTTTCTAGACATTTGCCTTGTGTACATGATACCCGCCGATATGGGTGAAAACTTTCCATGCCCGCAAGATATAGTAACTTTTTACTTCAAGGATTCTCAAGTTCATTCATTTTATATCACATATTTAATGCAAGAAAATGAAAGATTTTATTTTTCAAATGAAAATTCTCGTTAGATTATAAAAAATAAATGAAGAAATCATAATAAGATTTTCTTTTCTAAATGAAATCCAGTAAGATGTACACGTAGTTTTAGTGTTTGCATATAAATAGGAAGAGAGCATACACATATGGTATCATCTTCAATTGAAAAAAATGATGGCTAGTCTTAGAAATACCAGTAGTGTCTACATATCTGCTTACTTCCTTTTGTTTGCAGTATTATTTTGTGAGGGTTTATCATCTAATAAAAATATAGTTACCCTGTCAGTTGCAAGCCAGATCGACAATGTCGAGTACGTATTACTACATTGTATTTCGGACGATGGTATAGATCTTGGTTTTCTAGAAATTCTCGATTATCATAAATATGCGTGGAAACTTGATTTAACATCCACCAAGAAGTATTGGTGTTATTTTGAATGGAATAATAATGGAGCACTGGTTAACAAAACCTATCAGATCTATGACGAGAAAAGAGATGTTAGTTATTGTCATCGTAATTGTAGCTGGGCAGCACGTCGAAATGGAATATATCGACTAAATCCTGGTTCTGGTGGCCGATGGGACTTTGTTACATCTTGGTAATAATTAAATCTAAGAACGAGAGTGACAATGCCAAAATTACCTACCTAAATTTGGCCCCTTAAAAAAATAATTTCGACAGATATTATATAGTAAAATCGGAAAACCCTTATAAAAAAGACTGTTTTACCCTTCCATATATTTAGATAATAATAACTTACTCTAAACTATAATCATATTTCTTCTCTCTTTCTTTTTCCTCCTCCCACCACCAACGCAACTTCCACCATTGCCACCACCACCACCATTTACCATTAACTGCCGCCACCACCACCATCCACCAACTACAAAAATTTATCTAGAATCGGCATATGTAAACACACCATATGAACCGATTGTTCATATGAAATTTCCAATTGAAATATCCAGATCTATTAACATAGGAAAATGAATATATATATATATATATATATATATATATATATATATATATATATAGGTCGCCATCTCCCATTCTTACTGCCTAAATAATACCAAGATTCAATTTTAATTTATGAAAATTCGTAAGATGAATAATTGGAAGACAACCCAAACTCCTATTTGATGAACAACAATCCTAAACCTTCATTTGAAAAATCAAAACCCGTCACTTCAACTCATAAAATTAATGGTACCCGAGCTGTTACGTACTTACATAACATGAAACTATAAACGAACCGATAATGGTTTAATTCGAGGAAAACCGACCTCCCAAAGATTACTTAGAGTGTAATCAGACTCCCAATTTAGAGAAGAACTCTAAACATAATTTATATTCATTTCTTATCCCTCATATAATAGATTCCTTACATATTTATAGCCTAGCAGAATAACTATTAGAACAAACTGACCATAACTGCTAACTTCCCAAACTACCTAACATGATCCAATACAGACTCAATAAACATAAGACAATACAGACACACATACAACACAGTAACTTATGACTGGTACATGTACTAACACAATAAAAACCATACACAGGGGCATATCATTCACAGATACATAACATTTCTACCCCCTAAAAATCAACCTTGTCCTCAAGGTTGTAAGTACACAATTATGATCTCCCCTATCTTTTCTTTTTGGACTTGATCACTTCGAAAAACAGAGAAATACTTTCAAGAAAATGGATACCAATGGCCGCTCCAAACATTGCAACATCGAAGGCAAAGATGCAGCAATCAGATGATGGCATTTCCAGTATTGTTGGCTCAAAGATCTGGTCTTCTTTGTCCATTTTTTCTTGTTTTTGATCCACTGTTTCTTCTTTTTCTTCTGTATGCTCTTCAAAAATATTGAAGAAATCAGGCATATCATAGAATACACGATCTGGAAACTTTGTATCAACTATTTCAGCAACATGTATCTCTTGAAACCCCATCTTCTGATAATCAGTATCAACAATATCAATATTTTGAACATCATTGTTTTGATTGAAACTACTTGGTACGTCAATGCTTGCCATACCTTCCCTGTTGATTAGTTTATCCAAGCGAAACATGAATGCTTCACTCAAATCTTTCATGTCTTTAATCATGATCTCTTGCCTTGTTGCTATGCTTTTCATCTCAACCACTAATTGCTTCATTCTGTCCTCCATCGCTGGCTCTGATACCAATTGTTACGTACTTACATAACATGAAACTATAAACGAACCGATAATGGTTTAATTCGAGGAAAACCGACCTCCCAAAGATTACTTAGAGTGTAATCAGACTCCCAATTTAGAGAAGAACTCTAAACATAATTTATATTCATTTCTTATCCCTCATATAATAGATTCCTTACATATTTATAGCCTAGCAGAATAACTATTAGAACAAACTGACCATAACTGCTAACTTCCCAAACTACCTAACATGATCCAATACAGACTCAATAAACATAAGACAATACAGACACACATACAACACAGTAACTTATGACTGGTACATGTACTAACACAATAAGAACCATACACAGGGGCATATCATTCACAGATACATAACACGAGCTGCATAAATTCATATCGAAAGACTCTTTCTTCTTCCTATATTTCTTGTACTTCATTTTCCTTTTCTTATCAGTTGATAAGAACATGATTATAATTTTCATAAGAATTGAATAGTTTCATGAATTGTTAATTGATTCTCTTTTTTGTTGGCAAAAAGATCTGTTTTTTTACGAGATTCAATGGAGGTTGGAGAGGGAAATTGGTGAGGGAGAGAGCTCAGCGACCGGCGGCGTTGCTAATGAAAGGGTTAGCTTTTTATCTTCATTGCATTAGCTGGACAACAGTTTTGCCTCAAGCTAGAGACAGTCGGTGCATTTGGACATTAAAAATTTCTTTGATAACATAATCGGTCCTTATGTTGGTACATGTGTGTCGATTCTAGGCGGATCTAAATTTAATCGGTGTTTAAGTCAATGAATATTTACCAATTATATACATAATCGGTTCAGGGCCATCTTATGGTTTCGGGATGCTCTAGGCGAACACAAAATATGGGGCCTTTTTTCTGTGTCTCTTGTCTACTATCTAACAATATTTAAATGGCATGGGTTCTCTTGGACATAGACAATGAAAAAAGATTGGTAGAACAAACCTTATAACGTATCAAAAACTTATTATTTTTCTTTGGGGACGACCAGCATATCATGAATTGTCAAGGCGGCCGAAGGCCGCAATAATTTTTTAGCTCCTAAAGGATTAGAAGGTTGCGACTTCTCTGACCCAAAATTATTCTCTGTATGCATCTAAATACTCTAACAAAAACTAAAAATCAACCAAAGTACCTCAATTCAAAAGAGGATTAGAAGAAGAATAGAAAGCAAGAAAACTCATTAAATTTGGCTAAGGTAGTAGACAGAAGAAACTTAAAACTTAAACAGTGGTCTTTTTTTTTTCTGTTTGTGAAAGGAGATAGAGGAAGAAGAAGGGAGTTTGTAACTCACGGACACATAATCACATATAGGTAGAAAACAAAAA
>JAJJMA010045356.1:35329-51776 GCA_023529015.1 Papaver nudicaule
GTAAACTAGGAAACCAACTAACTCTATTCTAGGCAAAAGTAAATAAGAAAAATAGTGTAGGCGGTGTTGGTGTCACAACACACACCACTACAGATAATCATAAAACCAGAACCCCACGCTAAGACCTTGCATAAACAGTTTGTCTACTCTTCTCCTGAATTCGCTAAGCAGACAATTGACCTTCTTCAAACTTCATACTAATTTCTACTCAACCAAATGTTCACGACCCCGCTAACACTAACAGTCACCAGCCAAATTTCTTGTTACTCTATTTGTTATTGTCCGACATAAGTACCGGTGTTGAATGCTACTAAGGTCTCAACATAAGACTGATTCAACATGGAGTGAGACTCGTCTGGGAAGCCATGTATCTTCACTGCCACTTCCTATGAGGAGACCAAGAAACAGCAAAGACAAGCTAATCTGGTCGAAAACAAAAAGTGGATTTGTTCACTGTAAAGTCTGGTAATGTACAATTTTAAATCTCCGCGGCGTGTAACAATTGTATTGTAAGGCTTAACCTGTCCTTGTAGTATATACTGTACTAGTTAACAATGGGCTTTGGTCTTGTGGCCTGTGGGCTTAATCAGAGGTTAGGTCTTATTAGGGTTTTGCAAGATAACCACCCCTTATATAAACTTGGGAAGATGCTTATCAAACGCAACCTTTCCGTCCTGTCTGCTCCTCAAATTGTAGATCTACACTTCAATTGAAATCCTCTATGCAAATATGATGATGGAAATAGTTGTTGTGGTGGATCAAATGATATTTGTTTCCTATGACAGTCTTTACATAAAAACACAGTGAAATTATTTTCCACAAAATGAATTTTCCTCTCAAAACTGTTTCCATGAGATTTATTTATACCTGAAGATTTAAGTGGTCTTCTTCTTCATGTACAATATTTCTTTCTTGTTTTCTTTTTCTTGAACTTGATTCTGAAGAAGAATAGTGGTTCATCTTTTTGGTAAATCATTTGGTTGTGAAATGATTCCATTGTACCGACTCTAGAAATTTGGTAGAGTCAAGTAGTATTACCGTTTGATAATGGAAGTTTCTTGTAGAAATATTGTGGAGGACTTTTAAGATTATGTAGAAATTTTGTAGCATCTGGAATTTGAATGATAGTTTTCTTATGTGTAACAATATTCATATTCATTTTGCCTCTGAGTATGCATTTGCTTTATACCTGAAAACGCTAGGTAAGAATTCGTGTGTTCATTGTAATGAAATCTCCCAAGTCAAAAATGGCTAACAGTTCCACTGATGTAGATGATGGCTATCACTTGGAAGCCATGTAATAATTTTTCGTTTCTGTTTTGATTATAGCAATACCCTCTGGTATCGGAGCAAGATGAAAGGAGCAGCAAATGACCCAATTATATCTCTATAGATCTAATGATGCAAAAATAGTATATGAGGAGATGAAGCCACTTACTGGCCGGATGTGCAGATTTTGTGCCATAAATCTAATAGTGCGAGAATTCCCAATATGCAAAAATCCAATAATGCAACACACAATCAAACCATGGAATTCCTTCATAGAGACTCTAGAAACCAGGGAATTTCATTCATAAAAGCTAAGTTGCAGGGTACAAAGCCTAGCTTACGTTCATAATGTTAGTTCTCAATTTCATGACAAGTTGTGTTTTTTGCCAACAGAGGTGACTTGTTTCATAACTATGCTGACTCTATGATAATGCGAGATGCCAAGCAAATTGTCTTTTCCATCACCGGATGGAGCATCAGTCATTGGCAAATTCTGGAACCTCATAACTAGTGATTGGCCAAGACTTAACACCACGTGATGCCACTGGCATTAGCAACCATGACTGCTATTGCATAGTAACATCAGTAGAGCAGATGAAAGAAGGAAAGAAACCAGAAAAATACCTAGCTGAAGTTGCAATAAGATAAAAATGATTGACACCATCCCTTTCTAAGATATCTTCCTCCCCTCTTTCTGACCTTTTTTCTTCAATAAATCAACCAATCTGATTAAAAGCCAAAACAGATTACAAGAGAAGCATTACACAACACACAGTGGCAACCTTGTGAGTATGTTATCTAGGTTATTTGATGTTTTTTGGTACTTCCGGGGGACTCTACCTCCAAGTTTTTTGTGCAGAGTCGTCGGTAGTGATAGAGCTACTCGTCCTACCTATATTTTATGATAGTTGATGTTAGTTACTTAGAAAAACAGAAAGCAAAAAAAATTACGGACCGACAAAAGTGCGTGCATTAATCGACTAGATATAATGTCAAACTTGAACTTCATGATCCGGTTTGTAAATCGGGAAGCGACAAAAATGCGAATAGGCAAAAGTGCAGAAAACTTGATGTTAATGCTCCATTACTATTTTGCTAGCAGCTTCAGCTTGTCGTCCCCTAGTTCTTGTTTTCTACTTTCATAAATTTTGCTGGAAAATCCTGAGTAATGAATTTGAGTTTATAAAACAGCATAGTTGGTCTCTTGTACTAACTAATAATGGGCTTTGATTTCATGGGCTTAATCAGTTTAGGTCTCACTAGGGTCTAACAGGATGACCAATCCTATATAAACTTGCGTTGGGAAAACTCTCATCTAACACAAGAACATTGCCGTCCCATTCGCTCCTCATTCTCTAGATCTACTCTCTGCAAATATGATGATAGAAATAGTGGTTGTGATTCAGATGATATTGGTTTTTTACGGCAATCCTTACGTACAAATACAGTGCAATTATTTTCCTCACAATGAGTTTTCCTCTCAAAACTATTTTCATGAGTTTTATTGATATCCAAAGATTTAGGCTGTTCTCATCTTGAGTCCTCTCCTTCGTGTTCTTTCTCCTTGTTCAATTAGAAATAGATATTGTTTGATAGAATTTAGGCTGTTCTCATCAGATACATCTGGCTGATTGTTTGATAGAATTTTTGGTAAAATTTATAAATAAATTTGGTCGTAAAATGATTGCAGTGTATTACTCTTAGATGAGAAGTCTTGTAAAATATTTAAGGAGAACTTTTACGATGTAGAATTTTTGTAGCATTTGAAATTGTTGAAACATGTCTGAAATTTGAATGATCACCTTCTTATGTATAACAAAATTCTTTCTCCTCATAGAAATAAATATTATGGACGATACATCAGATACATCTGGCTGATTGTTTGACAGAATTTTTGTAAAATTCATTAAATAAATTTGGTTGTTAAATGATTGCAGTGTATTACTCTTAGATGAGAAGTTTCTTGAAAAATATTTATGGAGAACTTTTAAGATGTTGTAGAAATTTTGTAGCATTTGGATTTGTTGAAGCATGTATGAAATTTGAATGATCGCCTTCTTATGTATAACAAAATTCTTATTCATTTTGCCTCTAAATATGCATTTGATCTATACCTGAAAACGCTACGTATGCATTCGTGTGTCCATTGTAATGCAATATAGAGGAACCATTTTGGAGGAACAAATAACCGAAGTCTAGAGGAATTCTTATTAGGTTACGGTATATACTTTTATGAATAATAAAAATGAACATGATGCCAGTTTGAGAACAAACATTGTTTAACAACACCCACATGCATGTCTAAAAATAGTGCTTGTTGCTTTGTCAGGTGATGCATAAATATTTCTGTAGATTTTTATACCAAACCCAAGATATAATGTCTCACTTTGTAATTCCTGAAGAAACGGTTCTTATCATGAGTCAGGAATTTGGTCTGAAATTGCTGCAGAGAGTTGAAAAATTGCTCAGGGTTGCTCATGAAGCTGTAAACTTACTAAAAAAAAAGACTATTTAAAACAGCATATTACTACATTTCACTAATCAGAACACAAAAGCACAAAGAAAGGGGCTGCATCTTTCGTCTCTACAGTAGACCGACTGAATTGGAAAACAAGGATGATGCTAAATGAAAGAATTGAGACATTGTTTCTTTTCTTTATCGATATAAACAACATAAGTAATTCACTCTTGAAAGTGCAGTTTGGCTTTATTTTCTTAAAAGGCATATATTATTACTACAGAAACAATTTAGATCCTCATAAGGACCCAATGATTGTTACTTACGTACAAAATTTTGAATTACAAAATAGGGATGCTAAAAAAAAGTAAAGATAGGACACTGTGTCTTAACCTAAACATAAAGGCAGACAATCTTGATTACAATATCATAAATTACTCAAAACCTTTGCAAAATTACTCGAATCAAAAGTTATGAACTCGAGATGAACGAATTTACCAGTTCCTAAACTTAGCAAAATATATACAAGTATGAATAAGGAGCTAATTTTCTAAGATCTCTAGTCCAGTTGAAAATGGAACAATACTGCAAAATATGATCACATAACAACCTGATGTTAAGCTTCATATCTTGAAATGATATATCATATCTACAAGATCTAAAAAAAAAGTAATGATAGGAAACTAAGAATTACCTCAATTGAATAAAGAAACAAGTAATTACACCCAAAAAAAAAAACAACAAAAAAGAATCAGAAAAATGATCAATTTATCTTGCTGCTGCTAATATGTCCCAGATCTGCTTGGGTGGGTAATTTCACGAGTGAATTCAGCCTTACACCATCACTGGCTTGAAATACGAGTATCAATGAGAAAGGAAAACTTAGCATTGAGACGAAGATATCAAGCCGTGGGTAAATCATCAACAACCTAAGACAAGGGTTTTATCTTCTTTTGGAAGTTTAATGAAGATAGTAATATTATGTGAGAATGGTTATCACTTATCAGATCATTGAGAGACATTTTTAGAGAATTCATTGGACAAGAATTTGGGATCTAAAGGAGGCCGAGAAATGAAAATCAAGAATGAAAGTTTATGCGAGTCGGCTAAAGACTAGGGTACCTACCAACCCAAGCGTTTTTAGTTGGGTATATAAGAGAGTAAAAGTTTGATCCAAGGGTTGGAAATATATTAGGGTATTTTATTGCTTGGTTCAAAAATGACCCGAAAATGGTCACGGGCTCATATTGGTCATGGTCATGGTGAATGGTAGTAATTAGTTGTCAAATTGGCTGCTGCCCAACTGCATACAACAAGCCAATAAAATTTTGCTAGTACGTCGAGCGTAAGAATTTTCTTGATTTGATACCATGCATGTGGTGTTACATGAGAATTTTCTTGGATTGATTTTGTTCGAGCGGCACTCACATCGTGTGTGCGTATCAATAATGTAAATTCTGCGTATCAAGATGATAAAATTTAAATGAATACATGATGTAATTGTAAAGAACAACGTTGTTTAACAACACCTACATGTTATTAAAGTTTGAAATTATTAGCAGTGAGTTGGATTCATTCAGAAAATGAACTCTTTCAAGCTGGTAGAAGATACGATCAAGAAATTGAATTCCACTGAGTGGAGATACCGGTGGGATAAGCTTGAAAAGAACGGACTTTTCGTTACCCCATATCGGAAGTGTTTGTAGAAACACTGCTTATGGGAGTTTGAATGTAAGGCAAGTACTTTCCCAATGATTCTCATCTTCACTCACTCTACTGGTAAAAAGGACTCTACATGGTGCTGGAAAAGTGTGCGTAATGAATTTGAGTTTATAAAACGGCATAGCTGTAAGCTGAATTGGTATCTTGAAGCAAATCCTTAAGTGGAAGCACAAGTGGTACTCGACATGGATTCTCCACCAACCTCAAGTTGCATTGTCAAATGGTGTCTGAATTAATTGCTACTTCATCTCTTGGATGGAAACAAGATCTGGTGCGGGAGCTCTTTGATCAGGTCACTGCCACTAATTTGAGGATACCATGTAACAGCAAAGACGATCATTCTACTGGCCAAGTTATCTAGTACCTACCAGGTAACAATGGGCTTTGATCTCATGGGCTTAGCTAGGTTAGGTTTTACTAGGGTTTCACGAAACAACCACCCCCTGTATAAACTTGGAAAACTCTCATCAAACGAAACCACGCCGTCTCCATTCCGCCTCTCACTCTGTAGATCTACTTTGCAATGATGATATTGGTTTTCTACTCCAATCCTCATATACAAATACCATGAAGTCATTTTCCTCACAATGAGTTTTCCTCTCAAGATTATTTCCATGAGATTCTTTGATATCCAAAGATTTAGATGGTCTTCTCTTTCACCCTTTTTTTCATCTCTTCTCGTTCCTTTAATTGACCCTGATGCAATCGGTCGTGGGCGTATAACAGCTCCGACAAATACATGGAATTTTGGGTATTTATTATCAGTCTTCTATGAAAAGTGGTTCTACCAAAGATTTAGGTGGTCTTTTGTTCGCATAAGTAAAACCCTATCTTCGGTCTTGAATTCATCATGACGCAATAAAAAGAATAAAAATGTCCCGGACGTTACATTAGATGCATCTGTTTGAAGAATTTTTGGCTAAAACTTATTCTGGATCTTCAATGAGAAAAGTGGTTTTACTTTTCTAGTAAATTATTTAGTTGTAAAATAATTCCATTGTACTACTGACTCTAGAAATTTGGTGGAGGAATGTAGTATTACTGTTGGATAAGAAAGTTTCTTGTAGAATTCGTTTGCCACTGAGAATATGCATTTTCTCTATGTTTGCAAGAATTCGTGTGTTCATGTCGCAAGTCAGAAATGCCTAACAGTCTAATAATAATCCAACACACAATCAAACAGCAGGAATAAATAAGTTCCTTCATAGAGGCAATCGGAGAGACTCTAAAAACAAAGGAATTTCATTCATATAGGCTAAGATGCAGAGTACAAAGCCTAGCTTACATTCATAATGTTACTCTCAATTTCAGGACAAGTTATAGTCTTTCGTCAACTGAGGTCACTTGTTTCATAACTACAAGTTATAACGAAATTTGAATTGGGCGATAATCGATTTAGCCCCCAATTAAACCAGGATATTCCAGATTTCCAGTGGTAAACAACAATTTCTACTCTTTCTTTCACAAAGTTTTGTGTTATTGGGAAGTTTTGTTTAAGTTTATAAGCAGGGATTACTCATTACTAGTTAAAAGAATCTACATATTTTAAAAAAAAAAAAAATTATTACGATGGACACACAAATTCCGATGTTCGAAATCACGAAGTTTCAATAAAAACTCTAAACTTTACTGTAGAACAAACAACGCTACGCCAATCTTTCTATGCAACAAGAACCCAAACTTGCTTTCTGACTCTTACGGCTCACAAACTTTCATTATCTACTCCTTTGCGTATTAGCCTTTGACTGAAATACAAATCTTAACGACAGAAACAGTCAATTAATGATTAAGTGAAAAATGAATGAACACAAAGGCATGATCAACAAAGTTCTCACATTAGAGGATTAGAGATCATATGGGCAGGGGTTCATACAATTTAACAGACGGAGAATAAATAAGGGTTTGAGTTGCCTACAACTAAAACAGAAAACCAGAACATGCACTTTAAATCAAGAAGAAAACATTCATCAAATAGTAATTAATTTTTGGAAACAAAGGGTTTGATTCACAATTGTGGGTTGATGGCTGTAGGTCCTTGACCGTCAAGTCCACCATAAACTTGACACATACCGTTCCAGCATCTTTGGCTCATGGTATAAATTGTGTATATGTCTTCCAAACAAAATGCAGAATTGGGGGGCCGACTTGGCAGCAAGGAGCTAGACCCTATTGAGATTCTAATAATATATTTCAGTTTCCAGTAATTAACTTGTTCTTATTTTCATGGATGAAGGTAGGGCTACACGCGCTTTAGGATCACATAGCATGAATAGAAATAAGAGTTTTTAGCAAAGAAGGAGATTTGATTTACCAGAATCAAAGTGTGAAGATTGCTTCTTTGGCATACAACATAGAGATCCATTCCCTGTTGGCAAAGTAAGAAGAGCAGAGCAGAAGTTAGAGATAGTTCACAGTGACATGTGTGGTCCTATTGAAGAAGCCGCACTTGGAGGTAACAGGTATTTTATCACTTTTATTGATGATTTTAGTAAGAAAGCATGGGTGTATTTACTAAAACTGAAGAGTGATGCGTTCGAAGCTTTTAAAAGCTTTAAAGCATATGCTGAAAAACATATTGGTAAGAGTATCAAAGTTCTAAGAACAGATAGAGGAACTGAGTATACCGTTATTGATAGCTTTATGGAAGAATGTGGTATTCAGCATCAACTGAATGCTAGATATACGCCATAACATAATGGTGTAGCAGAAAGAAAATATGGAACCATTATGGAGATGGTGTGAACCATGAGAAGGGCAAAGAAGTTGCCAAAGAATTTTGGGGGTGATGCAGTAGATTGTGTTGTCTATTAGTTAAATAGATGTCCTACTAGGAGTGTGTGGGACAAGACACCAGAAGAAGCATGGAGTGGTACAAGACCTTGTGTTAGACATCTTAAAATGTGTGGGTGCATAGCATATGCACATGTACCTAATGAGATTCGAAAGAAGTTAGATGACAAGAGTGAGAAGTGTATCTTTGTTGTCTAGTACAATAACCAAAGGATACAAGCTATTTAATCCAGAAACTCGGAAGTTAATTATAAGTCGTGATGTGATTTTTGAAGAAGAGTCACAGTGGGATTGGAGTACTACTTCAACAAGACGGACTATTAGTACAGAAGTACCAGCTTCTGTTGAAGAACAAGTAAACACACAAGAAGGTACAACAGTTGTAACAGAAAATCAGAGAGAAACAAGAATTGATACAACAGCTCAATAAGAAACATCAACATGACAAAGAAGAAATCATTATTTACCAACACGTATGAATGATTATGTCTTATCAAGATATGGTGAGAATATAGATGATGATATGGTGAACTTTGTGCTTTGGGGTTGTGATTCTTTATAATACGAAGAGGCTTCTAAACATCAAGGTTGGATACAAGATATGGAGTCTGAAATACAGTCAATTGAGAAGAACAATACATGGGAATTAACTGCGCTTCCACTAGGTAAGAAAGCTATATATATGTGCTAAATGGGTTTATAAAACAAAGTACAAGCCAGATGGTGAAATAGATCGTCTTAAAGCAAGACTAGTTGCTAAAGGATATAAGCAGAAACAAGGGATTGATTATTATGTACTGTTTGCTCATGTTTCAAGACTTGACACAGTACGCATGATTATTTTCTTAGCTGCAAAAAATCACTGGAGCATATTTCAGATGGATGTGAAGTCTGCATTTTTTAATGGTATATTGGAAGAAGAAGTGTATGTTGAACAACCAGCAAGTTACATTATGGAGGGGAAAGAGAATCAGGTATACAAGCTAAACAATGCTTTGTATTGTTTAAAACAAGCACCACGTGCTTGGTATACAAGGATTTATACCTATTTTGTTAGAAAAGGTTTCAAAAGGTGCCCACATATACATACCCTATACATGAAAGTCGATGAACTTGGCAATCATATTATAGTATGTTTGTAAGTCGATGATCTTATCTTTACTGGTAACAGTTAAGAGATGATCAAGGAATTCAGGGAGGATATGGTAAAGGAGTTTGAGATGACAGAACTTGGTCTAATGTCATATTTCCTTGGCATAGAAGTACAACAAATAAAAAAGGGAGTCTTTGTCTCACAACAAAGATATGCAAAAGTAATACTTGAACGTTTCAAAATGGATAACTGTAATCCAATTTTGACATCAGTAGAAGAAAGATATAAGTTGGTGAAATACGGAACATGAGAACTTGTAGTACCAACAAACTTCAAGTGTCTTGTTGGAAGCTTGAGATATTTGACGACTACAAAGCCTGATATTATGTATGCAGTTGGATTGGTTAGTAGATTTATGGAGTCTCCACGACAGTCACATTTGCAAGCTGCAAAACGCATCCTGAAGTATGTTAAAGGAACAACCAGTTTGGGAATTCTTTATTCATCTTCAGAGACATCATGATTAATTGGATATTCAGATAGTGATTGGGCTGGAGATACAGAAGGGAGAAAGAGTACTTCTGGTTATGCGTTCCATTTAGGAACGAGTTTCTTTTCTTGGTCATCAAACAAGCAACAGGTTGTTGCATTGTCAACAATAGAAGCTGCTGGGAACTGTGTACACAAGCTGTATGGTTAAGGATGATGTTAAAGTCACTTTATCATGAACAGAAAACACCTACAACAATTGTGTGTGATAATAAGTCTACAATTTCACTGACAAAGAATCCTGTGCTTCATGGAAGAAGTAAACACATTGATATTAAGTATCACTACATTCGAGAGCTAGTCAGCAACAAGGAGATAGCTGTGGAATTTTGTGAGAGTGAAGAACAAGTAGATGATATCCTCATAAAGACATTCAAGTCTAACACTTTCCTCAATCTGCGTGAAAAGTTAGGAATGATAAGCAAGCAGAGTCTTGGTTTAAGGGAGGATGATGGAAGTTAAAATAAACCAAGACGCTAAGTCTCGTAGTTTGAGTTATATCAAGAAACTAATGTTCCTTATTTGATAGTTTTGTTTAAATTGCTTTGCTTAGAGTTTTCAAGTATTCTAGAAGAGTTCTATGTTAGGAGTTTGTGTTTTGTTAGGAAAGTGTTTGCTTAGATATAAAGTTATGTTTGCTTGGTTGTCAAGTTTCTCGAGTTGTATAGGTAGGTTGTTAATCCATGAGCAATGTACAGGAGAGAGAACTCTCATTTTGAGTTATTAAATTCTTATTCAAGTTATCTTTTCGTTTAACTCTTTGATATCAGATTTTCTACAGCTTCTTACATGATAATCATGCTTCGTGAAGCTCAGTGCTGCAAAATATGGGCTAAAAGCAATTTTTAGATCATTTTCAATTAAATCAGGAGCTAGTGGAAGTGGAGATACTAGGTTTCCTCCTTGATGACCAAATGATCTTGGGTCAGCTAGTATTTGTAGTAATGACTTTTCTTTAGCCCATTGGCTAGTATTTGTAGAAACACTGCTAATGGCAGTTTGAATTTTAGCTAGCCCTATAAGGACCTCTCTCTTGCTTCAGTCATGCCCTCCTTGCCAAGCCTGCATGGAGATTGTGTACTTCTAAAAATGTGCTGATTTTGGGGCTGCAGAGATTTCTTTGGGGCTTCAAAACAATAAAACCATCCAAAGGATAGTTATAAGGGATGTCCAAAAAGGTATGAAAAGTCTAAGATACCCTTACAGATTAATCCACCCCTAAATCTTAACTAATAACCCTATTTTTATAACCCTAATCCTAACACAAAAACAAAAACATAAACAAATCCTTCTTATCCTCTCCTCCTTCTCCTTCTTACGGTTTCTTTTCTCCTTTCTTCTTCTCCTCTTCAAAAACAGTTGCCTCTTTTACGTTCCTCGTCTCGATTCATCGCCGATACGAAAAATTGATCGTATCGATTAAAATTAAAAATGGCGAGAACAAAATCCACCTTGAGAGACATCTCAGCGGATCCAGGAATAGCAAGAGCGTACTTGAATCAACAGCGCACAGCGGAAGAAACTGATTCTGAACTTGAGAAAGAAGACGAACCCGACGCAGAAATCAATTCGTCCACTGATTTGGCCTGTAATCAGTCTACAGAAGCCAATATGCGTCTGAGGTACTAATTCTGAACAAACCCATGTTTTGTATCATTGTTTTCATTGATTTGGCCTGTAATCAGTCTACAGAATCATCGATTTGGGGGTTTTTTTTTCGCCTCAGTGATGTTTACGGTTTGGTTTTCATATGAATCTCAAGGCGTAAACAAGTTTTTACGCCTTGAGATTCTTCATCAATTTAGGCGTAAAATATTTACGCCTTGCAATCAAGGCGTAAACTATGCCCTAGTTTTGGCCAAGTTAGGTTTACGCCTATAAAACCAAGGCGTAAAAAAATTTGAATTTGCTCACAAAAATCTACACCGTAAACTTCAAAACCAAACCGTAAACCATTAGTTTACGCCTATAAAACCAAGGCGTAAAAAATTTTGAATGTGCTCACAAAAATCTACACCGTAAACTTCAAAACCAAACCGTAAACCATAAGTTTAGGCGTAAAAACAAGAAGCTAGGCGTAAAAAATTTGAATGTCCTTAAATTTTTTGCCATGTTAAATTTACGCCTTCGTATACCAGGGCGTAAAACATTGGTTCTTTTTAGTTTGGAATGTGCTCACAAATATCTACACCGTAAACAGCAAAACCAAACCGTAAATTTTTTTTACGCCTTGGTTTGAATCCCTGAAAAAAGGCGTAATTTCCTACTGTGACTTTTTTATTTTGCAACCAATTTTTACGCCTTGGTGAACTGGGGCGTAATTTACTCAACCAAGGCGTAAACTGTATAATTTAGGCGTAAACAATTCTGTCTCTCATTTAGTTTAGCTCAATGGTTGGTTGTTTATTTGTGTTGTTTGTGTATGTGTTTAGGGAACAAGATAAACAGAAGAAGAAGAAGAAGAGAGGAGATGATCTTCCTGATGTTGACAGTCCCCAACCTCGTGGTACTAAGTATCTAGGTGTTGATAAGAGAGGTAAAACAAAGACTCCCCAACAATCAACACTACCTCAAAGTGATGGACAAAATGAGAATGAGATTGTTGAAGAAGAATCAATTCCAATCCAAGAGACTGAGATTGAACAAGAACCTAACCAATCTGAAGAGGAGAGTAGCGAATCAGAAGAAAAAGATTCAGAAAAAGAAGAAGAAGAAGAAGAAGAATCAACTGAAGAAGAAACAGCTGAAGAAGAAACAACTGTTGAGGTGGTTCCACCCCTTTCTCAAGAACAACCCAGTCAAACTCTTGTTCTACCTTCTACAGAGCCAAGACTTGAGAGGAAAGCTACAAAGCCTCGGCAAAAAGCACCAGAACCCAAAGGCAAGCACATTCCGGCTGCTAATGATGAAACTTTCTGGTTGCCCAAACCTCCTAAGGGAATAAACCATTGGGGAGAAGCAGCTGATAAAAAAAATGTGCTATTTGGTTACCCATTCTCCTATGCTGCAAAAGTGGCTTCTACGCGGGTAATTATCTTATAATCTCAAAATTACTGTATGTAGTTTGTACATTATTTGATCCTTCCAGCAAAGTACATTAATTTCTTTTGATTTTTGCAGGACCACCAAAGGCTTGCGCTTATTTTGAAACACTCAAAACCACGACTGTGGGATTTGGAGTTGGAATGTGACAAGGTTCAAATCATTGTAAAAGAAAAAGCCAAACAATTGTACAATGCATCAATACATACCCAGGACAAGGTTGATGGTGTTACAGTGAGTGCACTTAGAGAACGATATTGGCCAGAGACCGGCACTTTACACTTTGGATTTGGCGAAATGGCTTTGATTCCCGATGATGCAAAGCAAATCAAGAATCTTGAAACTAGTGGAATGCATGTGTATCTTGGTAATGATAGCAAGATGGAATGGGGGGAGCTCAACCGATTGGCTATGAAAGCGTTTGGTTGGTCTCAGAATCAATGTCACGAAGAGTGGATACATGGGGGTGGGAAAATTACCACCAAGAAGGGTAAAGCACCACTCAAGGCTAGGAAAATTGTTAGCAATCGTTTGTGGTTAATGTATGGTAATACAAAGAAGAAGGTCGCAGATGGAACCCAGATAAGTGATGTGGATGCAACTAGAGTTGCGAAAGCTTGGATGTTGCACACCATGGGCACCGTCATGTTCCCTGATCAATCGGGTAATAGGGTCAATGCAACCTACTTAAAATATCTTGAAGACATTGATACAGTTGATGATTATGCGTGGGGTACTGCCGTCATTGCCTTCTTGAACGCCTCACTTGCCGAAGCTTCCAGAGCTCAAACCACCAAAATCGAGGGTGATGTTCGTCTTCTACAGGTAAGATTATCTTTTGTGTAATATCCTTAGGTTAGTTTTTCATATACATCATTGAAATATGGGTATTTTGTTTCATTGCAGTCGTGGTTCTATGACCATTTCCCCACTTTGGCACCTAAGGAGGATAAAGATTGGAAAAACAAACCAGAAGGCACCCCTACGGGTAAGAGATTCCCTTTCAAAGAAGGTGGTGTACATGAGAAAGAAGCGAAGGTAGTTTTGTTGAGGCAACAGTTGGATCCTCTCACTCTCAAAGATGTGGTTTTTGACCCATATTTCTGCTTGAAACCTGATGAAAATGGGGAATTGGAGGATGTGCGTGAATTTTCAAAAGTGAGTACTTACACCGGACCTTTGTATCATCCATCCGGGTTCCATTTGTACAATCCTCAACGTGTGATGCGCCAACTTGGTTATGAACAACCAATAGTTCGGGAGGAAAAGTTCGTGTTACAGAAACAATTCTCCAAACTTGTATCTTCCAAGGTCAAATTGGATTACCTACCTGAGCCAAAAGTTGACCACTGGGACTTGCGGGAAACCGCCGACTACCAACTAGTGTTGAACATGGAGGATTTTACAACCCCTATAAAAGATGTCGAGGAAGGATACTTGCAGTGGTTTAACAAGTTTGGACATCCCATGTTGATCAATATTGATCCTAGAGCCTCAGAGGCGATTCGAAAGGAACAAGAAAGAAACACTCGTAATACTGCAAGCACATCAAGTGATGCTTCAATGATAGCTAATTTGAAGAAAAAGCTTAATCAAGCCGTAAGTAAATAGAATTAAATTTAAATCTTGTTTTACATTTTCTCGTCTTGATTGTTGTCTAACATTGTGAGTGAATTTGTTTATATTGTGTAGAAGGAAAATGTTTTCTTGGTAGCTTCTAGACTTACATCATCAAGCTCATTGGATAACGATCTTCGGGGTAAAAAAGCTTAACTTGTTTGAGTGCCCACACATAACTTTCTTCAAGCTCATTTTCCAAGAAACAAAAAGCCACCGTAAATGGTGATTTAGTAGAAGTTTGGCCTACGACGTTCAATAGTGGAAGCTTGTATTTATTCGTTTTGTAGGTGCAATCAATCAAAAGGATTTGAGGATTGCAACGTGCCAACTTGATGAAGTCCGGATTAGCCAATAGTAGATGTTTAACTTTTTGCTTCCCATCCGGTGTCTTCTCCTTGAGGTCAAAGAAAATAGTGTATTTCTTCTCCTCCGCCAAGACCATCACTTGTTGCATGACATCCCTATTGCAAGCGTCCATCTCTTTAAACCTTGCTTGGGCATTGTAAATGGTTCTCAATCCGGAGTTGTTCTTCTTGTTTGCCTCCTTTAGGTGCCTTAGGATTTCCAAAGGCTTCATTCCTTGTCTCCACAAACGTTCGACTAACTCCGATTCCTCCGGTTTTAACTTTGAGGCTCGAGCATGGCTAAGCAAAGTCTCCGGCGGTTCGTGGTTGTGCCTACCGCATATGACACTCTTCAAGAAAAACCTCTTCTCGTGATCTTGCCAAAATTGAAGCTTGAAGGGACAATCGGTCTTTATGGTGCGGCTTATTGGCCTAGGCCTCTTGGGATGCTTTCTCTTGTAAGAGGTACCCTTCTTCCAATGACTCTCGTACGTTCCACTACACTAGCAAACCATTTGGAAACAATAAGGTCGAACTTGCTTGTTTTGAACAACACTACACAAGATCTTTTCCCCATGTTCTTGCGCCCATTCCTTTGCGGCATCTTTATCTCCCCATGTCTACATAGAGGGGAACACAACAAGTGAGGACACACAAATGGGGAAAAATTATCAATGAATACACAACTTTGGTGAACTCGCAAAAACCCACCATGGTACAAACATATGGCTGCCAATGATATGTAGTGTCTTCGTGCAACACTTGATTAGGACGTGGTTGATTCTCCATAGGCACAATGGGAGGCTCTTCATCTTCAGACTCCTCAGGGGTAGCAATAGATTCAATGTAAGGAACCACCTATAAACCAAACGAACAAAGATTAGAAACCATACATAATTTACGCCTCAAAAACTAAACCGTAACTACTATTACGCCTTGGTAAAACATGGCGTAAACTTGGATACGCCTTACTAACCAAGGCGTAAACCTGGAGATTTTTTAAAAAATTTGCCAGGGTAAATTTACGCCTTATAACTCAAGGCGTAAGCCTGGGATTTTCATAAATTTTTGGCAAGGGTACATTTACGCCTTGGTTTTCCATGCTCCACTTGAGGCGTAAATAACACTTGAAAGTATTTGATGAAAAACATAGTTTTACGGTTCAATAAGCAAGACGTATATCAAGAATGTGTCAAGAAATATTGAGGCGTAAATAGAAAAACCAAGGCGTAAATATTAGTTTTACGCCTCACTTACTAGGGCGTAAACCATGCATTCAATATTTCCATGCAGTTTACGCCTCACTGGCAGGTTGTCGTCCTAGGCGTAAAAATGTTGTACGGCTCAGTTTCCCCAAATTTCAGTTTTTACGCCTCAATTGGGAAGAATCTTGAGGCGTAAATTTGTTTTACGCCTCAGTTTCAAGGTCAAACCAAGGCGTAAACAGAGCCTGGCAACTCACAAAAATCACACAGATCCACGTACTAAAGATGATTACATGCAAAAAAATTACAAGCAAAGATATACCTGGGTGTTAGAAGCTAGTTCATCCTCATAATC
>JAJJMA010045369.1:0-33023 GCA_023529015.1 Papaver nudicaule
AGCACCACTCAACAACCGACCTGTTGCTAAAGAGCTCAACTATCATTCTTACGCCTCCAGTGCAAGCGGCAAGATTCGAGGATTAATGGGACCACGAATTTTAAACTTTGTAATTCCTATTTTGCAGGCCATGTGGATTTATTTATTTATTTTTAATTTTTTGTTGTTGTTGTTGTTGTTGAAGGGAGTCGAAAAGTCTATCCAATTATTAATAAAGAGAAGACCCTTTAATGAAGCGGTAAGTTATTGATCGATTGCCAACAACTGTCTACTACAATGGTAATGGCATTCCTTTTCGTCCATAGTGCGAAAGGAATGTAGGGGGATCGATTCTCACTAGGAAAGTGATTGTACAAGAATAAATTCTCATACAAATCACGAATATTGAAGATGATGATGTAAAACATGCATAAACAGGGAAATAAATAAAACAGATTTTACGTGGTTCGACACTGTTGTGCCTACATCCACGGTTTAATCCCCTTGGGGAGCGATATTTTATTGATTATCAGGATACAATGAATTTAGGGTTTTGCAGAGGAGGGGACAAAGTTCTAGGGTTGCCATCTTGTGGCTGATTTCTGTATGGAGAAATTGGGATCCCTTTCCTTGGTTTCTGTCCCCTCTATATATACAGTTACAAAATATGAATTCTACCCTAATTATGATTCTGCAAGTATCTTGGGCTGCAAGGCTTCTGGAACTTCTGGAATCTTCCTCTAGCTCTGCAAAAGTGGTTCTGGACCAGTCTGTACGGAACGGTTGACTTGACTGATAGTTGACTTTAACTTTGACCGACAGCTGACTTTGACCAACTTTGACCGACTGTTGACTTTGACCAAATTCGGTCAACAATTGATTTTGGTCCTCCTTGACCAGCGGCTGACTTCGACCAACTCTGGTCAACGGTTGACTTTGACCAACCCGGTCAATGGTTGACTTTGACCACCTTTGACCAGCGGTTGACTTCCCTCCATTGACTGTAGACAATACGGGCTGCTGGAATGGGCTGGCTGGATGCACGACAGACTGGTTAAGTGGGCTGGCAGTTTGAGCTTACAGCCAAGTGGTCACCAAGAAGGGTAATACGGTCCAAACTGTGGCAATTTTAGCCATGGTACAAACAGGAAGGTTGGATTTTCCATTTTCACCAATTTCTTCTATGGATATAGGTGAAATTGGATTTTGTTGATGGGAAGGTGGTTGGATTAGCAGTGGGACCGGTCCAGCTGGCTGAGTTAAATAGCTTCATAAATTATTCAACCGTCATATATATGCCGATTTTGCCCTTAATCTCATAAATTATACTGCCTTCGTCCCGGATTAATTGAGCTAGTCCAATTTAAAGTTTGTCCCAGATTAATTGAGGTATTTATTTATTTATTTTTTTTGACAGCGGGATCAGATTTTTTTATTAAACAGGAGGTAGTGTACCCAGTATTACAAGACCAAAGGCCCCAGAACATAACTTTAAGATCCTGACATAACTCCTAAACAACAACACCAAACCAGCAGATGCACATGAGAGGCAAATAACTAAAAAAGCAAAGTTAAAGACTCCAAACACCTTCCATCTGATAAGAGCTATAAGAAAGAAAACTTGACGAACAAATAACACCAGTGCACCACACATCCATGTGGTGTGAAGACCCGAAGGTCTTCCCGAAGGACAGCCCAATAGAGAAGTCCAGTTGTATGACCGAAACGATGAGTGTAACTAGAGAACCCCACCAAAGATAACTAGGGCAGCAGAAGAAGAAAAGAACAAATATCCAGAGAAGGGACCAAGCACTCCTACAGATCTCCAGAACACAAAGGAATTGTGTCCTTAACCGAGGAACTATCAGAATAGGAGTACAAATCTGATAGTTCCATCTGTAGGTCATCATTTGTTGTGCGAGTGTTGGCCTCCACCAAACACTCGCATTTCCGAACGGTTGTCTTCTTGAACATCATCATATATTGGTAAAGATTCAAGAACTGAGATCTGCCAACCAAAATTGTTGCAGCTTGTGAGAATAATGCTGATTTCGTATTCTCATATCGGAAACAGGTTGACGAGTCAGCACTTCCGAAATGTTGTTGCCCAATTCTCCTCGATTTAGAAGGGGGTGTACCAGAGGAACCATCTTTATCACCATCCACATTACCTGCATCAGTGTCAGAAGCTTCCAATCTGCTCCTTCTTGAGTACGTTTTAAGCAACAAAACGGGGGTTTTACTTCCTTGTGCACTACTGGATTCGTTGTTGTTGACCTGAGTGTGCGCATTCTGGATGTTGATCTTGCAGTGATCAAAATTAACCGTCTTGTTTCTATGAGGATGAGGAGTTGGAAATTCATCAGGTAACACTGTCTTCTTGTCTTTGAAGCCTTTGGTATCTTTTGTGTGAGAACAGTTAACGATGCCTCTAGGAATACCATTGATGAGAGAAACCTGCAAGGAGATGTTAGCATCTTGATTTGTAAGGAACACCATTAGTTTGTCAATATATTCCTTAAAAAAGAATCCTGGTAAGTCTCCAAACTTAGGGTCCGTCAGATAAGTCAGATCTCTACTAATTTGCACCGGCATTTTTGAAAGAGAAACGCCTGACATGACTGAAACCTCAAAAAATAGGGAATCGATCTGCTTGTCTCTATTATTTTTCCACTTCAGACTAACAGGTGCATGTGTTGATTGACATCTGTAGGTAATCTGTCAAAAACCTGTGTGTTGGTACAAAATCTGCTCAAGGACATTGTACCCAACATCCATGAGGAGAATCATCAAAACCATCAATTTGGGTGTGATCCGAGTACGAGAACATATATCGAGTTAACTTTAATAGAGAACGAAAAGAAGGTATAATCATATAACAGTAAAATAAATCCAAGAATTCATTGATCTCCAATTGTATCAGTAGCACATTCAACATGAAGTAAATACTATGAACTTGAGGTAATATTGACTAACCTAGATTCTTTCTCTCAATATGACACAACACTCAAAAAACCAACCCCTACAAATGAGCTCGAGCTCGCCTTATATAGTCCAAGACGAGTAATGGATGACATCTAATAGGACAAAACACACAATCGTGGGTTTCAGAAGTTGTCGAGTAAGTCGGTGATCTTTCCGAGATGGCTTTCGAGGATGCTACTTTCTTTGATACCTTTCTATCCGAGGAAAGTATCCGTGAACATTAAATCTTCTCCTCCCGTGAATTTCTCCTTTTTGGCCTTCCAGGCTGTCCTCCATTTTACGCTTTTCCCGAAACTTGATGGAGACAACTCACCGCCCTGCGAGATATCATGGGTTTCTATTATGTGTTTCACAATCCTTTTCTTTATCGTTCGTTCCGCTCCGAGATCTTGACACGTGCTTCGATTATTTTACACCCCTACAACCTGAATGTCATGCAGTGGTTGTTTTTCTTTATCATTAAAGAGGCAGTCTGGTAATGTAGTCTGTATGTAAGGAACTGAAGTAGGTTCAAAGTTGGAGGGAATGTTAAGAACTCCATCAAGCACAGGGGGGGCTATAGAAAGTTGTAAAAAATCTCTGTTGATTCTTCTCATTGTGACCCCTAATTTATCAAATGGGAAATATGGAAATAAATCTCTCATTCTCTAATCTGACCTGCACTCATTTGAAGTGTGGTTGATCAAACCGCAACAGAAACAAATAGGTGATATGTTTAGGTAGACATATTGAACCCAAACCGGTATCCCATCCATCTGAACATAGAAACCAAGCATAATGGGAGTACCAAGTGAGATTTGTATCCTGACTTCCATCGGTTTGCTGTCCATTCTGAATTCCATTCCAACTCCAGTATGGGATGCTTCAATGACATGTTTTAGATATTCTAGAGTAAACCCACAGTTGGGTGGTGTCATAATTTGCACCCAAATTTTGGCAGACAGGAAACATGTAGTAGGGAATTTGTCAAAAAGTTCCCAATCCTCAACCAGGTAGAGGTTGCCATTGTGTAACCAATTTTGGTGTTCAAGAATTAACCGTTTGTATTCCTAATTAGAGAGAAATACGTGAAATATTCCCAAGTGATGTGTAGGCTTTACAAGGAAAATCTTCACTGGGCTCCAGATGTTGGTGAGAGTCTTATGAACATTGACAGTGGTAGCGACAGAAGCACAAACTTTGACTGCAACACTTTGGCATGTTTGTTGGTTGAGGAATGTTTCTATTTCTTGTAGTATTTGGGACGAATAGTTGGAATAATTTGGAAACTGCAGATTGTTAAGAAGGTTGTCGAGAAGGTTGTTTTTCTTCCAAAGAAACTGAGTAGTCTTTGTGTTGGTAGGATCGAGTGTAATATTGATTGTAGATTCAATTTTAAAGTGGCAGTGAACGCGGTTTTTACCCTTCCGTTTAATCTTACACCGTCTTTTTGGATGTGTAGTAGGAATTGAATGGGAATAAGGATGGGGGTTTGATTGACCATCAAAAGAGGTAAATGGGAAGGGGGATCGAAAGGTTTCATCTCAAGAATGGTGTGTAGAACTCGTTAAAGGTGCACAACAGGCATCCAGAATCGAGAGAAACCATGCAGTTAATGAATTAATCGCAGGTGCATGTAGAAGATTAAAGAGGATAGGTGGACAGAACCTCTTAAATAGGGAGTAGAAACCAAACGTTGGAATTGATTGGTTTCGAGGTTGAAGAAGTTGCATGCGAGATTTATGAGACAGAACCATAGTAAAAGACTTGAATTAGAACAAGCAAGAAAGGTAAAGACGAACCTCAATAGTACATGCAGGATCAGATGCCACCGTCGACGTTTGAAAAGAACAAATTGATGAAGAAAAAAGTGAAATTCACCAATTCTGCTGAAGGAGTTTAGGTAGGAGTTTGGTTGTATGGATTTAGTCAATAACGAAGACATGCAAGTACTAATTCATTGTTGAAGATGAAGAATTGAAATGAATCGGAAAAATGGAGTTAACTCGGTAGGAGACCAATTCGCAGAGTTTTAACTTATTGTAGAGTCGTACTATTAACCAATTATAGTTAAGTTAATAAAAAATTTAGAGAGAGAAAATCATTTTGTTTTAGAGGTGTTTTTACCTGCAAAAACAAGTGTACCGTCTCTAGGTACTTTCGTAGTGCACGGAGATCAAAGTCGAACAAGGCAAGCCTAAACCAAGGATGGCCGTTCCCACCTTGCTTCGGTCACAGAGAGGATAGAGGTTGGTCTAGGGAGGGAAACAACGAAGAAACTTGAGATCAGGTTGAAGGTGAGTTTTTGGGTATTTGAGTTCAAGATTTCTGTCGTGAAGTCGACTAGAAATCTCCAAGACTAGAACGAGTTTAGATTCTCAGGTGTTTTCTCTGAGGCTCTGTGTGTTTTCTGGATGTTTTCGGTGTTCTGAACGTTCTGCCTTGGAAGATAGAGGAAGCCTCTATTTATAGTTTGAACTCACCCTGATCTCTCGACAGAGAAGGTGGAAGTCGTGGAAGAGTGGAGGAGTGGAGGAGTGGAGGACATGCGTTGGTTTCCGTAACTGCCTGAGTCGTGTGGAACATGCCCACTCGTGCCATCTTCCCTTAACTTCCCACTATCTCCACCAGTTTCTTTCAACTGCCGTAGACCGCCAAACCAATACCCCTAAAGTTATCCCCCCGTGTGATGTTTTGATGTCTCGAGTGAGTGATACGCGGATATTGCATAATTGAGTTGAGTAGAGTCGTATGACTAAGTGTTGCGTAGTTGCTTTGAACCAGGCAGCATTGCGTGGCTATGGCCATGATTTTGGCCAAGGGTAGGTGTAGCGCCATGGCCTCTTGGCCAAGGAAAAACTTCTGGTGGCGCCATGAATATGGCGCCATGGCCCATGGCCGTGTTTTAGACATGCCATGTATCTTGTGGCGCCATGGCCTTTTGGCCAAGGCAAACTACCTTGTGGCGCCATGGTCCATGGCCGTGTTTTGGACGTGCCATGTATCTTGTGGCGCCATGAATATGGCGCCATGGCCTTTTGGCCAAGGCAAACTACCTTGTGGCGCCATGAATATGGAGCCATGGTCCATGGCCGTGTTTTGGACGTGCCATGCATCTTGTGGCGCCATGAATATGGCGCCATGGCCTTTTGGCCAAGGACTAATCTTGCGGCGCCATGAATATGGCGCCATGGCCTTTTGGCCAAGGAATAATCTCGTGGCGCCATGAATATGGCGCCATGGCCTTTTGGCCACGGAATAATCTTGTGGCGCCATGAATATGGCGCCATGGCCTTTTGGCCAAGGAATAACTTTGTGGCGCCATGAATATGGCGCCATGGTTCATGGCCGTGCCTTGGGCAGGCCATGTATCTTGTGGCGCCATGAATATGGCGCCATGGCCTTTAGGCCAAGGCATAATCCTTGTGGCGCCATGAATATGGCGCCATGGCTTTGGCATCTGGCCAAGCTTAGCTTTGCGGCATCCTGTGCCTTAGTCGTGGTGTGCGTGCTTACGCTACAACCCGTTTTGAAGTCATGGTATGCTTATCCATGGTACGCTAGACCACCCTGAATTTGGGATTGAGTCCGCTTAGGTCTTTTTAGGCTGGTGTATGCTTCTCAGAGAGCTCTGGACCGGCCTGGAGCTTCGATATTTCTGAGGTTTGCACCAAGACTCGTGTATTGAGTCGTATTTTAAGAGGAAATCTATGAGGATACGTCTCTGTTGATCTTTCACCGTGTACCATCAAGCGAGGTATGGCTCTGAGCTGATCGATGGGTTTAATATGGTGGTGAGATCACTGACACTGCTCTATGATATTACCTTCCCCACCGGAGTTATAAGAGAGAGCTCATAGAGGGTTTAGCTTCATGGAACGGATTACGCCCTGAGCTATAAAGATGAGCCTGAATAGGCGACTCCCTTCAATAAGACATGGTTTCGAGAGCTTTTTTGACAATTTTGTCCCTCTCTCATTTTTCACCATCTACAGAAAGTCCCCTGGTTAGTGTGGAACAGAAATGTTCCATGCTAAGCACTCAGATGGTGATGACAACGGTATAAGGTTTTCATCTAATACTAGCACAGGGTCTCATGGACTAAAAGTAAATTCGTGTGTAAGTACATATATGCTGCTAAGATAGAGTTTTCGATTAAAGGGACAATGTCGTTCCCGAGTGTTTGGGGCGCGTCAGGTGCACTCCCCCGCAGGTCTAGCATGTCTGTCTTCCGGTCGATGACCATCGGCCTGACTCGGCCGAGTACTCTCTCTAGGGTTTCTGAACCCGCATGGAGGTGAAGTCACACTCGTGTTTTGCCGGTGATATTATCTAGATAAGAAGGAAGGGTGACGGATTACCGGTTTCTTGGCGCAAGTTCCTCCTTCTCCTCAGGGAGCTTCTGAGACGATCTCGTTCGAGTCCTGTTGATAGACTTTGACTGAGGCCGCGAACATAGTGTCTTCCGTATTTATCCTTTGTGCGTCTTAGTCACGCTCCGTGTACTGCGCATCCGATTCCTAGGGTTTCACCCTTGTGTATATATATATACATATATGTGTGCGGCAATATTATAATCTCCATTTTCTCGTACTAGTTCCCCTACGTGGTTGCCTCTCAAGATCCATGGCTGGTGGTGATTCTGGTTCGTCTTCGCAGGAGAGAGCTTACACTAGACGAAGAGTGGATGAAATTATGGCCGACGAGAGCATTTCTGGTTCATCTTCACAGAGAGGAGCTTATGTGAAGCGGAGAACGTGGATTCCGAGTCCGGTGAGTACCTTGTCGCAGCTTCATTATATGCGTTTTCTATTATCTTGACAAGGGTCATGGTGTTACAGCGCAGGGTCATGGTGACTCGTAGTCGTGGACGCTTGATCACCGGGAGGTTGAGTCCTGAGGAAGTCTTCCCGCCCGTCCGGACCTTAGCAGGGAATTCGGTAAGCTCTTGTGTTGGTTCGTCTTTCCTCTCCCCTCTTCTATATCTTTCTTGAACATTGTTACCCTCCTTTATGAGATCCAACCTCGCAAGAAGAAGCGGGGCGCCTCTAAGAAGAAGCAATCCGTTCGGAGTGGATCTCCAACTTACTCTCCTGTCTCTGTGGTTGCTGTGGATGAAGACGACGATGGTGTTGGCGATGCTGACACTTTATTTCAAGAAGGTTCAGTCCTTGATAACGCCGGTCTGGGAATAGATGAGATCGACTGTTCGCGGGCTGGTCTCCCCTTTGTTCCGGAGATGGTCTCCCTGTCTGAGGAGCAAACGTCTGTTGGTGGTTTCCTTGTACCGACTCCTTACTCAGGTCTCTATGAGAAGATTTGGAGAAGGTATGGTCATATCGCTACCAGACGACTGATGAAGGATACTCCTGTAATGGTCACTCTGGTCTCTCTAGTTCTTCCTGTGCTTAGAGAGATGGGGGAAGAAAAGCTGCACACCGTGACTCCTGAGATGATTTAGAGGTGGGAGACTCACATAGCTGTCCTGGAAGCGATGATGTGTAACATAGGCTGGCTTCGCCAACGTCTCGAGATCGTGAAGGTAGATCGTGCTGGGATGATCTCGAATACCTTTCCTTGTTCGAGAGCTCTTCTTTGCGCCGAACGAGACATGGAGGGATTATCTGACAAGGCTGACCGAATGTTGAAAGCTATTCGAGCCAAGGAACAAGCTCTGGTCGAAGAATCTAATGAGGTTAATGAGGTGATCGAAAGTTTGAGGAAGAAGAATGACGTTTTCCGGCAGAGGGTGGAGATGCTCTACAATCGAGACTATTCTCTGTTGGATGGCTTGTTTTGAAAGTTGGAGAGACAGAGAGTTTTTTTTTTTTAGACAACAAAAAGACCTCTGAGTATGAGGAGTGTTCTCATTCGTAGTTCTAATGAATAAGATATATTGAGGTTCTCTCTTTTTTTTTTTTTTTTTTTTTGAATGGTTGAACAGTTCCATCTGGAAAGGCAAAATTTCTCTTCCCTGACTTAAGTCCCCACATGTTTCGTGTCTCTGGATCCGTTCCGATAATTCTTCTGTAGAGGCGATATCGGCTCCCTGCGTTCACGGGGTTACGGGCTTGCTTGGGTAGGATCGTGCTCTGTCTCCTTCCTCCATCGTGCTCGGTAGCTCATCGCTTGCTAAAAAGTCGCGATCTCGGATTCTGACTTTCTTTTTCTTCACTTTCTCTTTTCTTCTTGCGGCGCCACGGGTAGTGGCGTTCTATGGCGCTGTGGCTTCTCCCTTCTTTTTTTTTTTTTTAATTTTGTGTGGCGCCTTGGCGTGTGTGGCGCCATGAGTTGGGGCGCCACACTATGTATCCTCCCTTTCCACGAGTAGTGGTGCCTTGTGGCGCCATGGCGTGTGTGGCGCCATGATTTGGGGCGCCACGTTTTTTTTTTTTTTTTTTAAGGGTGGGGGGTTTTTTTTTAAAGGGTGGGGCGCTGTGGTTCCCCAGCCTTCTTTGTCGGCTTCCTCGTAATGGCTGTGTTTAGGCATAGTACGCCTTCAGCCATTTGCCATTGATGACAGTCCCCTCTGCTTTTCCATCTACGGTGACTATCTTGTAATATCCGCTCGCCGACGCCTTTGAGATAACATAAGGCCCTTCCCAATTTGGAGCGAATTTTGATGCCGTGGCGTCTTGTTGGACGTACTTCGTCGTTTTCAGCACTAGGTCTCCCACTTGAAAAGTTCTCGGTTTCACCGCTTTGTTATAGGCCCGGGAAAGCCTCTTTCGGTACATCTCTGTGTGTCTTTCAGCCTTGGCCCGTCTCGAATCCAGGGAGTCTAGCTCCGCTATCCTTGAATCGGCTATTTCAGCTTCATTCCAATGGATGCCACTTGCCGCTGCAATACGGGCAGATGGTACCTTGATTTCCGCTGGTAATATGGCGTCGGCGCCGTAGACGAGTGAGTATGGTGAAGTTCCAGTGGAGCTCCGTGGGGAGATTCTGTATGCCCATAATGCCATAGGTAGTTCTTCATGCCACGACCTCGGATTATCGTGTATGGTTCTGCTGATGATCCGAATTAATGTCTTGTTGGTACTCTCTGCCTGTCCGTTCCCTTGGGGGTAGTATGGTGTCGAGCAGATGTGTTGGATCTCGTACCTTCGAAGTAGTTTCGCCACGTCTTTGTTGACAAACGGCGTTCCATTGTCTGTGACGATGTGCTTAGGGATCCCGAACCTACAGATGATGTGCTCCTTGATAAATGCCGCAATGGTGACACCGGTCGTGCTCTTCAAAGGTATCGCTTCCACCCATTTGCTGAAGTACTCCGTTGCGGTGATGATATATTCCTGGTTTTTCGAGGAAGGGGGGTTGATCTTTCCAATGAGGTCGAGTCCCCAGCTGTAAAATGGCCAGGGGCTACTGATGGATCGGAGTGGTAAGCACGGGGTGTGGATAAGGTTCCCGTGCGTCTGACACTTGTGACATCTTTGTACGAAGGAAGCTGCATCGTCTTCCATGGTTGGCCAGTAGTACCTTTCATGGACTTGTAGGAATAGCTTCCTCTTCCCTTGGTGTTCGGCTTCGTGCATTTCCCTCAGCACTGTGGGGATCTCCTCGCCCGAGAGGCAACGAAGCAAACCTCCTCCGTAACTTTTACGGTATAGTACTCCTTCATGGCAGAGGAACCTCCTGGACCTTTTGATCAGACGGCTAGCCACGTGTCGGTCTTCCGGTAGGATCTCGTCGTTGAGGTACTTGATGAAGGGCTCCCTCCAATCCTCAGAAGGCTGGCACACCAGAGCTTCGGGTTGATGAGGGGGAGTCTGGCAGTTGGAGCAATCCTCTTGCAACGCCCGAGATTGCCCTTCCATTGTTGGCCAGTAGTAGCCAAGCCTTTGGAGTCGCCTATACAGGGTCACCACAAGCGTTTGTCCACAGACCTCATTGTGGACACGTTCGAGCTGTTCTCGCGCTCCGAGTCCTCCTAGGCATCTCGATAATGATCCGTCTGGGTTTCTGTGATATAGTACTCCATGGAAAAGAAAGAAGTGCTTCAACTCTTTTATACTGAGCTTTCTTGTAGAGGTATGATTACCTAGATCTTCGATAATGGGTGTCCGCCAATCGTTGTCGGGTATGAGCTCGCCTTCTGTCAGCCAAGTTGAGGGGGCGGTGCGTCTCCGTACTGTTACAATCTCTTCCTCTCCTTTAAATTGGAGTTTGGATGCCAGGGTCGCCAGACAGTCGGCGTGTCTGTTGTTGGTGCGTCCGGTATGTGTTATGGTGGCGTCGGCGAAGTGATTCAGCAGTCTCTGGGCCTCGGCTCTATGAGGGGCGAGGGTGATTTCCTTGAGAGAGTAGACTCCGTTCATTTGGTTCACTAGTAGCTTGGAATCGCCTCTAATTTCGAGGTGCGCAGCGCCGGCTTGCTTGGCTAGCGATAGTCCTAGGAGAAAAGCCTCATATTCCGCTGAGTTGTTCGTACACTTGAAATCCAATTTAAAGGAATGGGAGAACACTTCGCCTATTGGTGATACCAAAACGACTCCTGCCCCTCCGGTGTTGTCGCTCGGGGTAGCAGACCCGTCGAAGTATAAGAGCCATGTGTCTGCATTCATCAGTGCTATTTCTGGGAATTCGCCCGGTACTTCTTCGTGTAGAGTTGTTGAGTCTTCCCCCGGGAAGGCAGCGAGGAGGTCGGCCACTGCTTGTCCCTTAATGGCCTTCGGGGACACACAAGCTATGTCGAACTCAGACATCTGTAACAACCATTTCGCTGGCCTCCCTATCAGGACAGGCTTCGATAGGAGATACTTGATAGGGTCCGCCTTCGCCATCAGGATTATTGGGTTGGAGAGGAGGTAGTGTCGAAGCTTCTGGACCGCGAAGATCAAGGATAGGCAGGCTTTCTCGGCCTTGGGGTATCGGAGTTCCGCGTCTTTCAGGGTGCGGCTGATGTAGTACACCGGACATTCGACTCCTCCTTCGTCTTCTTGCGCCAGAAGTGCTCCAATTGCGACGTCACTTGAGGCGGTGTAGAGGAGTAGCGGTTTTGCCGGCGTGGGCGATTTCATCACTGCAGGTGACATGAGTAGTTGTCGTATCTTTTGGAATGCCTCTTGTTGAATAGACGTCCAGGTGAATGGAGTATCCTTCTTCAACAAAGGGGTGAATGACGCCACGAATTGAGCGAGTCCTGGGATGAAGCGTCGGATGTAAGAAACTTTCCCCATGAAACTCTTCAGTTCTCTCACCGTCCGAGGTGGAGGCATGGTGGTGATGTCTTGGGTCTTGGACGGGTCGACTTCAATTCCTCGTTCGGTTACTTGAAAGCCGAGGAATTTTCCTGAGGAGACTCCAAAAGCACATTTCAGAGGATTCATCTTTAGTTTGTATTCCCGACATCTCTCGAACACTCGTCGTAGTACCCCCGCATGTGACACCCTAGTTCTGGACTTGACAACGACATCGTCTACGTAGTCTTCGACCTCTTTGTGCATCATGTCGTGGAAGATGGCTGTCATCGCTCGCTGGTAGGTAGCTCCTGCGTTCTTCAGAACGAAGGGCATGACCGTGTAGTAAAAATTCCCAAGGGGCGTTCGGAATGCAGTCCTCGGGGCGTCATGCTCATACATCTTTATTTGGTTATATCCACTGTACCCGTCCATGAAGGAGAACATAGCGTGTCCACTGGTGGCATCCACGAGCATGTCGATGTTCGGAAGCGGGAAATCATCCTTCGGGCAGCACTTGTTTAGGTCTCTGAAGTCAACACAGCAACGTATTTGGCCGTTTTTCTTCTTAACGGGTACGACATTTGCCAGCCAAGTGGTGTGTTGGATAGGTTTGATAAATCCTGCCGCCAACAACTTCTGTATTTCGGCTTTTATCTGTTCCTCCACGTCGTGCCTGAAATTCCTTGGCTGTTGTTTGACTGGTCTGGAACCTGGGATGATGGACAAGTGATGTGTCACCAGTTTTTCGTCGAGTCCCGGCATTTCCTCGTAGGTCCAAGCAAACGTGTCTTGGAACTCCTTCAGCAGGTCTACGAACTCGGCTCGTTCCTCAGGGGATAAGGTTGAGCTAATGAATATAGGTCTGGGTGAATCGTCCGTCCCGATATTTATGGTTTCGAGTGCTTCTGATGTGGAGTCCGTCCCATCTTGTAGCTGTGGGGGTGCGTCTTGGACTTCATCTTCCACTTGTTGCTCGTTGTAGCTACATTCTCCAGGGTGGGGAGAGCTATGACTAGCCTCCCCTGTTAATTGCTATAATGGGCGTCGGAGGTAGACCATTCGTCCTTTGGCGTCCTGGGTCGTCACGAAGTTTCCGGCTCTCTTGTGAGTCGTCACCCTGCTTTCTCCTCCTCCTCGCTTCGAGTCTCCGTCCAACCGTTGTTGTGTGTTACTCCTCTCCAGGGACGCCCAACTCGGGAGTGGGATGCTGTAGACCTTGTCTGGGCGTTGGGAAGCCTCGTCTTTCGGATCTACAAACTCGGTATCGTATATTGATGAGTAAGGGGAAGGAGATGCAGTTACACGAATGATACCTTCGTTTAGGACTGCTTTCAAGCATTGGTGATAGGTAGACGCGACGACTTTGTTCTCGTGCAGCCAAGGCCTTCCTAATATCATGTGGTACTCCGGCTCTTTCTCGATCACGTGGAATTTAGTCTTCGTGTGGATGGGCCCGACCTTTAACTCCAAACTGATGTGTCCATATGTACTTGTCCTGTTCCCCTCGAAGTCCTTCATCATGATAGGGTGATAGACTACCTGCTGTTTAGGAATCTTTGCAATTCTTAAGGTCTTGAGAGAGACCACGTTGGCTGCAGCTCCGGTATCAACTAGTGCTCTCTTGAACTCCGTGCCTTTGATGTGAGCGGTTACATAGAGGGCGCGGTTGTGTCCTTCTTCAGCCAGCATGTCCTTGTCGGTGAAAGTGATGTCCTGTGCCTGCGCGTCGACCGCTAAGGACATCTCAGAAATCATAGGTAGAGTTGGGGCGAGATTGGCTTCGAAAGCGATGCGGTTGAGGGCTTCGAACGTGTCGACGCGCTGTCCTTTCGAAAAGTGGAGGGTCTCGCATAGTCTTTCGATGAGGAGGGTGGCCTCCTCCTTTGCAGATTTGTCGTAGGCGGTGAAGCCCCTGACGTGGATTGTTCCGTCGAAGTGTGGTTCTTGCGCCGTCATCTCCCGGGGTAGACGCTTCCTCATGGATGACCTTCCGGGACCGAGAGAATGATCTCCCACTGTGGTCGCCAACTGTTTTTACCTGCAAAAACAAGTGTACCGTCTCTGGGTACTTTCGTAGTGCTCGGAGATCAAAGTCGAACAAGGCAAGCCTAAACCAAGGATGGCCGTTCCCACCTTGCTTCGGTCACAGAGAGGATAGAGGTTGGTCTAGGGAGGGAAACAGCGAAGAAACTTGAGATCAGGTTGAAGGTGAGTTTTTGGGTATTTGAGTTCAAGATTTCCGTCGTGAAGTCGACTAGAAATCTCCAAGACTAGAACGAGTTTAGATTCTCAGGTGTTTTCTCTGAGGCTCTGTGTGTTTTCTGGATGTTCTCGGTGTTCTGAACGTTCTGCCTTGGAAGATAGAGGAAGCCTCTATTTATAGTTTGAACTCACCCTGATCTCTCGACAGAGAAGGTGGAAGTCGTGGAAGAGTGGAGGAGTGGAGGACATGCGTTGGTTTCCGTAACTGCCTGAGTCGTGTGGAACATGCCCACTCGTGCCATCTTCCCTTAACTTCCCACTATCTCCACCAGTTTCTTTCAACTGCCGTAGACCGCCAGACCAATACCCCTAAAGTTATCCCCCCGTGTGATGTTTTGATGTCTCGAGTGAGTGATACGCGGATATTGCATAATTGAGTTGAGTAGAGTCGTATGACTAAGTGTTGCGTAGTTGCTTTGAACCAGGCAGCATTGCGTGGCTATGGCCATGATTTTGGCCAAGGGTAGGTGTAGCGCCATGGCCTCTTGGCCAAGGCAAAACTTCTGGTGGCGCCATGAATATGGCGCCATGGCCCATGGCCGTGTTTTAGACATGCCATGTATCTTGTGGCGCCATGAATATGGCGCCATGGCCTTTTGGCCAAGGCAAACTACCTTGTGGCGCCATGAATATGGCGCCATGGTCCATGGCCGTGTTTTGGACGTGCCATGTATCTTGTGGCGCCATGAATATGGCGCCATGGCCTTTTGGCCAAGGCAAACTACCTTGTGGCGCCATGAATATGGCGCCATGGTCCATGGCCGTGTTTTGGACGTGCCATGTATCTTGTGGCGCCATGAATATGGCGCCATGGCCTTTTGGCCAAGGACTAATCTTGCGGCGCCATGAATATGGCGCCATGGCCTTTTGGCCAAGGAATAATCTCGTGGCGCCATGAATATGGCGCCATGGCCTTTTGGCCACGGAATAATCTTGTGGCGCCATGAATATGGCGCCATGGCCTTTTGGCCAAGGAATAACTTTGTGGCGCCATGAATATGGCGCCATGGTTCATGGCCGTGCCTTGGGCAGGCCATGTATCTTGTGGCGCCATGAATATGGCGCCATGGCCTTTAGGCCAAGGCATAATCCTTGTGGCGCCATGAATATGGCGCCATGGCTTTGGCATCTGGCCAAGCTTAGCTTTGCGGCATCCTGTGCCTTAGTCGTGGTGTGCATGCTTACGCTACAACCCGTTTTGAAGTCATGGCATGCTTATCCATGGTACGCTAGACCACCCTGAATTTGGGATTGAGTCCGCTTAGGCCTTTTTAGGCTGGTGTATGCTTCTCAGAGAGCTCTGGACCGGCCTGGAGCTTCGATATTTCTGAGGTTTGCACCAAGACTCGTGTATTGAGTCGTATTTTAAGAGGAAATCCATGAGGATACGTCTCTGTTGATCTTTCACCGTGTACCATCAAGCGAGGTCTGGCTCTGAGCTGATCGATGGGTTTAATATGGTGGTGAGATCACTGACACTGCTCTATGATATTACCTTCCCCACCGGAGTTATAAGAGAGAGCTCGCCCTGAGCTATAAAGATGAGCCTGAATAGGCGACTGCCTTCAATAAGACATGGTTTCGAGAGCTTTTTTGACAATTTTGTCCCTCTCTCATTTTTCACCATCTACAAGAGGTTCGAAAAATCATTTGGAGAGAAAGAAGGAGAGAGAAAAAAAACCAAACTTTTTTCTTCAAAAATTTCTAAGTTTTGAATCACTCAACCAAAATGAGTGATTCAAACACCGATTTCGAGCTACCGGAGACTCCAATAGATTACAACAACAAATTCTACTGTCCAAACGAAGGTGAGGACGGGCGGCTCTGTTTACGGTCTGGTTGGACCTTGCAATTGAGGCGTAAAACAAATTTACGCCTCAAGATTCTTCCCAAGTGAGGCGTAAAATGTGGAATTTGGGAAAACTGTGTCGTACACTCATTTTACGCCTAGGACGACAAACGGCCATTGAGACGTAAGTTGCATGGAAATATTAAATGCACAATTTACGTCTCAGTTGGTGAGGCGTAAAACTATATCTTACGCCTTGGATTTTCTGTTTACGCCTCAATATTTTTTGACACATTTTTGAATATACGCCTTGGTTATTGGACCGTAAATATTTGTTTTTCGTCAAATACAACAAGTGTAATTTACGCCTCATTTGGAGCATGGACAACCAGGGCGTAAATTGACTCTATTAAAAATTTCCAAAAAATCCCAGGTTTACGCCTTGGTTACTAAGGCATATATGGTTTTACGCCTTGATTTTCTAAGGCGTATTTTTTGTTACGGTTTGTTTACTGAGGCGTAAAAATGTGTATGTTTTCTAATTTTTGTTTGTTTGTTTTATAGGTGGTTCCTTACATTGAATCTATTGCTACTCCTGAGGAGTCTGATGAAGAAGAGCCTCCCATTGTACCAATGGAAGATCAACCACCTCCTAATCAAGTGTTGCACGAAGACACTATATATCATTGGCAACCATATGTTTGTACCATGGTGGGTTTTTATGACTTTACCAAAGTTGTGTATTCATTGATCATTTTCCCCCATTTGTTTCTTCTAACTTTGTGTTCCCCTCTATGTAGACAGGGGTTGATAAAGAAGCCGCAAAGTCATGGGCGCAAGAACATGGCGAAATGATCTTGTGTAGTGTTGTTCAAAACGGACAAGTTAGACCTTATTTTTTTCAAATGGTTTGCGAGTGTAGTGGAACGTACAAAAGTCATTGGAAGAAGGGTACCTCTTACAAAAGAAAGCATCCCAAGAGGCCTACGCCAACAAGCCGCACCTCAAAGACCGATTGTCCTTTCAAGCTTCAATTTTGGCTTGATCATGAGAAGAGGTATTTCTTGAAGAGTGTCTTATGCGGTAGGCACAACCACGAACCGCCGGAGACTTTGCTTAGCCATGCTCGAGCCTCAAAGTTAAAACCGACGGAATTGGAGATAGTCGAACGTTTCTGGAGACAAGGATTGAAGCCTTTGGATATCCTAAGGTACCTAAAGTTGGCAAATAAGAACAATCATTACGGATTGAGTACCATTTACAATTCCCTCTCAAAGTTTAAAGAGATGGACTCTTGCAATAGGGATGTCATGCAACAAGTGATGGTCTTGGCGGAGGAGAACAAATACACTATTTTCTTTGACCTCAAGGAGAAGACACAGGATGGGAAGCAAAAAATAAGACATCTACTATTGGCTAATCCGGACTTCATCAAGTTGGCACGTTGCAATCCACAAATTCTATTAATAAATTGTACTTATAAAACCAATAAGTACAAGCTTCCACTATTGAACGTCGTAGGCCAAACTTCTACTAAATCACCGTTTACGGTGGCATTTTGTTTCTTGAAAAATGAGTTTGAAACAAGTTATGTGTGGGCACTTCAACAAGTTAAACTTTTTTACACCGAAGATCGTTCTCCAATGGTGATCCTCACCGACAAAGAACAAGCTTTGATCAATGCTATTGGCGAGGTACTTCCTAAAGCTCACCACCTTCTTTGCACATACCATGCTTGGAATAGTGTGCAAGTTAAATGCAAAAACATAATTTGGCCACCGAAGAAATGGGAAAAGGCGAGGATCAAGAAACTACCATTAGATCAACAAAAAGGTGAGCTTGAACAAATGGAGATTGACTTCATTAAGAATGGGAAAATGTGGGAGACATTTGGGGGTGATTGGGAAACATTGGTATGGTCACCAATGGTGGAATATTATGAAAGGCAAAAGGCAAAATTGTTGTATCATTGGGGCCGTTTTCCGGATGTCGTGAATTACTTGAAAAAGGAGTGGTTTGATGATGCCATCAAAGTTAAGTTTGTATATTGTTTCACCAACCAATATCTACATCTTGGAAACAAAGCAACGAGTACCGTGGAGTTTTCTCATCACCGTTTCAAAAGTTGTCTCAACAACGGTGAAGGTAATTTTGTTTCTATTTTTAAATCTATGCACATCCTCTTCAAGGATGATCTCCGTAGTATCAAAACTAAATTTGAAGAAATCCGGAGTAAGATAATAACCAAATTCTTACCGAACCCATGGGGGAGATGGTTGAGTCAACTTTGGTTCAAGGTGTCGCAATGGGCAATTGAAAGGATAATGAAAGAATTGGAGGCGTATGTGGATGGGAACTATACGGATGTGTGCGTATGTGGAATATGGACATCCATGGGACTACCATGCTGGCATATGTTCGCTAAATACGTCGATGGTGTGATCCCACTCGAGGACATTCACCCTTTTTGGAAACAACTCTCTTTCCACGAACCAATATCCGACGAAGGTGAACACGCCGAGTTTCGCAACACCTACCAATATGAGGCAATCGTCAACAGTTACAATAGAATGAATGAGGGTTAAAAGAGCTTATGGTTGTCTAAAGTGCTACAATGTGTGGAACCTCAAACTAACTTGGATATCGAGGAACCGGATAAGGGATCGGGGAAAGGTAGAAAACGTACTAAGGTGCCAAGGTGGGAAGAGCGGATGAATGTTAAAGAAAGAAATATTGCATCGAAGAGAAGAGACCTAATTGGAGTTGAGTGGGTGAATCAAGCATACGAGAAGAGGATGAGGAATTGCAAGCCGTGCTACGAGAGTCAATGAAATGTCCCAAGACTAAAATTGGTGAAGGTTCCACTAGCGGTGCTTCAAATGTCAAAGGAAAAGGTCCGTAAGATCCGACTCAAGAGAGTTCCAAGGGAAAGTCTCCGGCCATTCAAGGTGAAGAAATGAGCTTACCCATTGTTAAGAAGAAGACAATCAGGTACAAGGGAAGAGAACATATGGTAAACCCCATAAATGACCGGGATGGTAAGTTTGTTCGCCCTCACCACACTATTTATGAAGATTGGTATCAATATCTACCCACTTACATTCATAAATACATAGTGTCAATGGATGATGTTGAAGGCGACGGTGATTGCGGTTACCATGTGGTCACGGACCAACTAGGGCCATTTATGGGTGCAACCATGGATGGGAAAAACATGACCCAAGCCAATTATATTAGACAAGGGTTGTTAACCCAACTAAAGAGTTAAGCACATATTACAAGACCATTTTATTGGTGCCGGAAGGTTTGTCATCAAACCAAGAGTACATCAACTTTCAAGCGCGTTTGCAAGGTGGAGTTCCCATTATGAATAATGCATTTTGGATGTTTTGGATGAGATTTCCGGTGTGTGGACACCTAATTGCGGATGCTTTTAGGTGTGTGGTTCACTACTTCGACAATATGGGTTCTTGGACGTTCACGCCGGACTTTATATGTTACAATGAGACACAAGCGAAGAAGAGAAGACTAGTCATCGCGTTTGTTCAAAATTGTCACTTTATTGATCTAAAGTTGTCCGATGAATGTCCTTTACCACCATTGGCCCCAACCACTATGAACAAGGCGAATGGTAAGAAATGGGCACAATTTTACGAAGCCGGGATGCACCATTGAGAGGCGACCTTTGTGGATTCGGCATATGCCAACTTAGCCGATGATTCGGCATATGTCAACTTGGGCGATGATTAAGAATACTTTTTTGGTAATGCTTTTTGGTAATGCTTTTGTGGTAATACAAGTTCAAGAAGCCAAACAATGGTTTTGTAATGTACTTTGAATATTGGGCTATTTTGAGTTTCCTCCCCTCTAAAGATTAGTATTTTGCGTTACCTCCCCAAAAAGATTCAAATTAGCGTTTCCTCCCCTCCGTCAGTTTTCTGCCTATGTGGCTGTTAGCTGAGTCAGCACGACATTACACGTAGGCAATTATGCCACGTGTTTCCTAAAATACCGAAAATACCCTTATATTAAAAAAATACACGTGGACGAATCTGATGAGATGATCGTACGGTCAGATATAGGGGAGGTATCGCAAATTTAAATCTTGGAAAGGGGAGGTTTTACCAATCGTGGACGAATCTGATGAGATGATCGTACGGTCAAAGCATATGCACTTCAACCATCGAGCCGAATCCAAACTCAAACAATATACCTGTAAAGAATACTTGACTTCGAACCACTAAAGCGAGGATGAAAAAGACATCATTTCAAAAGATTTTTCAACCTCTGTGAAGCTTCAAAGATAGAAATTTCACAGTTAATACCACAGATTGTGTCTCATAGTTGTCTTGAAATTCAGTCATTTAGCCTTGCAAAACCCACACAAACCAGCAACCTCAACCCCATACAAACCACCAGCAGCAAACCTCTAAGAACCCGAACTCTCTGCCGTCTTCTATCTTCAGGCCACACCCTTCACAGACAACTACATGAACGTGTACAAAAACTGCACAAAGACATAGTATCTGGACTGAAATTCCAGCTGAAATAACTCAATTCCTGTACTCAAATCGAACCCAACACTCTGTATACTTTCACCACCTCTCCATGAGTATAACAGCATCAGAAAACCTTTATAATTCAATCATTCGAGCTCCTAAAAACCCACAGAAAACAGACCACAGCAACAGCCAACAACCCATTAGTACAGCAGCTTCGTGTACTTGCCAGAAACCTGGAAAAACCCTGCAAAATCGCACCCAAAACTACGCCTGGAACTCCACCTCCTAGTTGCCTTCATACTTCATTCAATTCCTTGAAATTTCAGCCATCAAAACTTGTAAAACCGACGCAAACCAGCAGCAACAGCAAGCTCCATACGCACCACCAAACTTTAACTCCAAATCCAGCTGAGTTTCTAGCCATCCTTCCTCTTGCTGTGTGTTCTCCTTAATTTCTGAACTCAATCCACCACAAAACCCGCAGCAATCCAGCAAGAACAAACCCATACAAACCAACAAAAATTTGAGCTTAAACATCCATGACAGAGGGAAAAAATCGAAGACGAATCAGAGGTGAAAAAAGAAAAAAAAAATGAAATCTCAGCATGAGTTGAGAAGATTTGTTGAAGTATCAAAATACATTATATTCAAATCCTAGCAACCGAAGAACATTGTATATATAGGGTTTCTCAAGTCGCAGAGAATCGAAATTCAGAAACTAATCTGCCCTAATTGTAAAATTCGAATCGAACGGTAATTTGCCTTAACTGTAAAATTCGAATCCAACTGTAATTCGCCCTAATTAGAATTCGTACCTTGCAGAATTGGTTGAAAAAATTCGAATCCAAGAGCCATCAAACATTCGATTTTGTGCTTTACTTCAAATTGTCAGATGTGGAGAAAATTAGGGCTAGTGAAGAGAGAAGAATTGGGTAAGATGGAGGTGAGGTGGTGGGTACTCGATTTCAATGAATGGAGGTGGTGTACGGTGGTGCGATGATGGAGGTGGTGGTGCGAGAATTGCAGAGAGGATTCGAGAGCGAGAGGAGGAAGAAGAAGAACTGTAGAGAGTTAGGTAGAGTATTTTCGTTTGTAAGATTGCTTTAGAACTCTGGATATAAAACACGTGTCCCAGATTAGATATTATGGGAGGGTAGTTTAGTCAAATCCTAAATTAAAGTGACACGCATACAAAATGACGTGGCATATAACAACCACATGGGCGGATAACTGACGGAGGGGAGGTATCACTAATTTGAATCTTTTTGGGGAGGTAACGCAAAATACCAATCTTTAGAGGGGAGGAAACTCAAAATGACCCTTGAATATTTATTTGTCTACCTAAACATTGCTTTTTGGAATATTTGGTATAATTTGTTGCTTCTTGTTTACCCCATTTTTTTTGGTAAAGTTATTTTTTTTTGGTTCAAAATTTACGCCTGCATTAACAAGGCGTAATTACAAGAATCACTCACTTACGCCTTGCTTAATAAGGCGTAAAAGGTACTCTGTATGATTGTTGGGGAGTCTTTGTTTTACCTCTCTTATCAACACCTAGATACTTATTGCCATCATTTCGAGGTGGGGGACTGACAACAGGCGTAAGATCATTTCCTCTCTTCTTCTTCTATTTAGCTTGTTCCCTAAAAACATACACAAACAACACAAATAAACAACCAACCAATGAGCAAAACTAAATGAGAGACAGTATGTTTTACGCCTCAACTACACATTTTACGCCCTAGTTGAACTTTTTACGCACCGTACTACCAAGGCGTAAAGTTTGGTTTGCCAAAAAAAAAATGTTACAGAAGAAATTTACGCCGTGGTTATGGGATTTAAACCAAGGCGTAAATTTAACTTAACCAAAAAATTTGAATACTCAAAATTTACGCACTGGTATATAAAAGTGTAAAACTAACTTGGCAAAAGAAATGAAATTCTTAACATTTTACGCTTCTATTTCAATTTTTACGCCTTATATCTATTTTTACGGTTTGGTTGGTGTATTTACGGTGCAAATTTTTGTGAGCACAGTCCATTTTTTTTACGCCTTGGTTTCCAAGGCGTAAAAATTCTAGGGCAAAACTAGGTTTTTTTTTACGGTATGGTACCTATTTTTACGCCTAGTTCGATGATGAAAAGCGTGGCGTATAATAGTTTTACGCCTCAGTTTGATAAGAAAAGTAAACCGTAAAATATCTTTGAACCGAAAAAAACCACCCAAAATCGATGATTCTAACTTATACAAGGAAGGAAAACATGATTGAAAACATGGGTTTTGTTCAGAATTGGTACCTCAGACGCATATTGGGGTCTTGTGGATGATTATAAGCCAAATCAGTGGACGTCTCAATCTCGGCTGCGTTTTCTCTCTCAATTTCAATTTAAGCTGATGTGAATTGTTGATTTGAGGCGGCTCTTGCTATTCCTGGATCAATTATAGTGTCTCTCAGGGTCAATTTTGTTTTCGCCATCTTTGAATTTTAATCGAGACGATGAATTTTTCGTATCGGCGATGAATCGAGACGATGAAGGTGGAAGGAAAGGAAAAAAATGTAGAAGGAAAGGCAAAGGGAGAAGGAGAGCAACCGAGTAAATGAGAAGAGGATAATGAAAATCAATTTTTGTTTTAGTTTTTGGATTATAAAAATAGGGTAATTAATTAAGATTTAGGGGTATTTTAGTCTAATCCTTAGTCTGTAAGGGTAACTTAGACTTTTCTTACCTATTTAGATATCCCTTATAACTACCTTTGGATAGTTTTAGTGTTTTGAAGTCCTAAATAAAAGTCTGCAGTCCCAAACGGCACATCTATTAACAAGGCTTTAACAGCCACCCAATTAAAGCCCAGTTAGGTCTTGTCCTACCCTGTTCCTGGTCGGAACCACAGGTAACCCGGATTTGGTTAGCCTGTTTAGTCCCGTTCCGGATTTGGTTAGCCTGTTTAGTCCCGTTCCGGATTTGGTTAGCCTGTTTAGTTCCGTTCCGGTTCCGTATTTGGTTAGCCTGTTTAGTCCCATTCCGGGTTCGGTCCAAATGAGTTCATGGCCGAGCTGGTTATGACCTCCTGGTCGCCCTATCCTGTCCTATGTCGGACTGGTTAACCCAAATGGTTGTTTTTACCACGACTAGTTAACCACTTAACCTTGATTTGTGCCTGTGCTTAGTACACCTTTATTTTGTATATGCTTTCATTTTATTTATTTTATTAATATATAAGCATGATCACATGCATTCTTGCATCCATTTTCGCATCGTCAGACGTCCGATTTTTAGCGAAACATGTGGCTAGTAAGCCGAATCCGTGTTTTGGGCTTTATGGGAGTTACCAGCTGAACCACCACAAGCCTTAGCCTAGTACCGATTATAAAGACTAGTTTAACGATGTCTGAGGTATATTTTTGCTAAGGTAACCCAAGTTTACCTGAGAATTAGTGGAACTTGCATGCATGTAGTTGAACATAGAAACTTGATCCACTAGGTTGACTTAAGCATTTCATTCTATGCTATGATTGTGAAACCTTTTGGTGTACAAATTGTGTTTATCATGCTTGCCTTGTGATTTGGTTTGCTAGTATATTACACCATGCTTTGGTTTTCTAGTCTATTATACCATGGTAGGCTATGATTTGATTTGACTGGATAGTCTGTTACACAATGCTTTGATTTGCAAGTCTGTTATGAGAGTAGCCGATCATTCTGGATCCCCGTATAGTAATTTGATCCTACCATACCTACACGTAGTAGTCCAGCCTGAGTTGATATACCCAACAAGTTCTCGTAGTGGTTAGTACGAGCTTTTCACAGACTATTGTTACAACCCATTGGTTCAGTCCACAGGGCATGTAGGCCAATCACTTGTATCCAAGTTCACCCTATTGGGCTAATTCAAACGTTCACCAATGGGCCTTCATTATGTTAGAGTTGTTGTGCCCACATACTTTGTTTGTAGCAAGGCCTCTAATATTTTACGGTCAAAACACGACATTTATGTTAATGGAAAGGCCTTCAATATTTTCGTAGTAGGGACTCCAGTAGTTTAGTTTCTGGGCTACCACTATCGGACTGCAACATTATTTTGCCCATATTAGTTTTGTACGAGATACAAATCTTTCCTCCTGAAGCACTGATTATAGTAAACACTCGGTTGATTATTCAGGTAACTTTATGAATAGCTTGTTTCCCTCATATGTTTACTTTTTCTGATATCATGTGCTTGGTTACTATTTGTACATATTAGTTGTTTATTTTTGATCAATGTTATATGTACTTTTTAAATGTCTAGCTGATAGTGGAACCACCAACACTATCTTCAGAAATAGGCAATTGTTTGTTGACTTGAACACTTTACAATACCTCTGTGACTACGATGATCGGATCATCTCAAGTTATTATTGGGCTAGGTAATGCTCAATTATTGTTTCCAAATAGCACAACGATTAAAGTTACATAAATTTTATATGCACCAAGAGCTTAATCGCACCTTGTTGAGTTTCAAGGATATCCATGCAAGCAGTTATCTTTCGAAAACCAACTGTGAAAATGAAATTGAATAATATTATCTCTAATGCAAATAAACGCATTTTAGAGAAGTTAATGAGTCACTCTAGTGGTTTGTACATCACTACGATCAGGATTGTCGAATCTCGTGTTGTTATCAGCGATGAAATGTTAAAAAGTGACTCTTACAAGCTTTGGCACGACCGATTGGGGGTACCCAAGTCGTTATATGATGATCTGTGTTTTTAAAAGAACTCACACAAACGTCCATTTTTTAGAATAAATGGGACAAAATATTTTTATAATGCAGAGAACAATGTGCTATCTAAAGTAACTTATTATGCACAATTTTTGCCTTCTAAAGTAAGTAAAGGGCAACCTTCACCTTCGAAAGTAATTGAAGGGTATTTTCTCCCGTTTTATTTTCTTGTCCTTGTCGAAGGCACATCTCTCAATTTTCCAAACCTTATTCTTTAGCAAAAATGGGATCGAGACCATCCTATGCTAAAGATATCAAAGAAAATTGTCCATTTTTTACGAAAAATACAAGGTGATATTTGTGGATCTATACTGCCAGAGTGCGGACCATTCATGTATTTTATGGTTCTGGTTGATTCTTTTGTCCACAAGAAATGCTTCATTTGCAATGCTCCCAGCACATATTATACGTTTAAGGGCTCACCACCCTGATTATCTAATTAAGTCTATCAGACTTGACAATGCTGGAGAATTCACATCTAAAGGATTTGATGATTTTCTTATGTCCAATGAAATTGGCGCAGAGCATTTCGTACCCCATAAAAACTCAAAATGGTCTCGCAGAAGCTAGCATCAAAAGGTTTAGATAATAGCCAGGGCACTGGTTATGCGCTACAACCTGCCTGTTACTGCTTGAGGGTACGTCATATTGCATGCAGCCTTACTTATTCGCTTTATACCCACTGCTAGCCAACCATTTCATGCGTACCAATTGGTAACTGGATATGAGTCTGCTATTTTGTATTTATACATATTTACGCAGTTTTGGTTGTGTGGTATATGTGCCTATTACGCCCCCACAGAGTACTAAGATGGGTCAATAAAGACGAACAAATATTTATGTTGGTCCGCTAATTTGAACCTTTGACAGGCGATCTCTTTACCGCTAGATTTGCGGATTGTCACTTTGATGAGACAATCTTCCCGTCGTTATGGGGAGGTAAGGAAAAGGATTTCCTATGGGAACAACAGGAATTGTCGTGGTGTGTTTCCCACGTTGTCTCATCTTGATCCCAACACTTCATGATGTGAAAATGAAGTGAAAAGTACTACTGATATTCAAAATGTGGCTGTTTCAATTGTCTGGTGCATTTACTGATATTGCTCGAGATACGGATCACACATACCAACTGCAAACGTGCCTGCAAGGTTAGAAATCCTTAATTAAGGATATGCACCATAAACTAATATGTTGCAACTACACTTTGTGGAAGTGTGGTTGAGGTCGTGGCTCCATTAAGGATGTTGGAGAGACCACCAAGTTCGACTAATATTCACATAGAAAGAAAGTGGTTGAGTATGGCATAATTTAACTATTTATGTCATCTGAAATCATCTCATAAGATTGTCCCTAAATATGTCCATGAATCAAACTGGAGAACGCTCCGAAGTTTTATATGATTCTAGAGAACAATGAAATCCTGTTGGATTTTGAGAATAAAAGGATCATGCATGCATAGTGATGATATAATTCATACAAAGTTGCTCCCGAAGTAGAGCACGATGAGATCGAACCTTGTTTTATATTGATTAAATAAAGCATATTGGCCAACGCAATCCAGGAAGAACTTAGTTCTTTGACAAATATACAGGTATTTGGTAAGGTAGTGCTAACCACCAACTGTAAATCCTGAGGGACATATACGATTATTTTTCACAAAGCGTAGTGAGAATAATGAAGTCTCAAAATACAAAGACTCGCCTTGTGGCGCGAGGTTTCTCACAAACCCCTGGATCGCTTATAAAGTTTTTACTAGTCTCAGCAAGACTTGAAATTCAATTTATTGATGTTGTTATATCATATCTCTATGGGGATCTTGATTCATAGATATTTATGAAATGTCAGATGATCTTACATTGCCTAAATCAAGTAACTCTAAACCACGGAGTACGTTTGAAATTCAATTGAAACGCTCACTTTATGGATTAAAACAATCCAGGTGGATGTGGTATACCCGTCTAAGTGATTATTTGATTGGGAAGGGATACATAGTTAATGTACCCCTGCGTATTTATAAAGAAAACGAGTTCCGGATTTGGCTGACGTTGTCTATGATATGAACATAGTAGGCACTATTGACGAAGTTACAGAAACCATGAACTATTTGAAATCCGAATTTGAGATGAAAGATCTTGGGAAAACTCTGATGTGTCTACGATTTAAACGAGAACATCGAGTTTGTGGAATACTAATCCACCAGTCTGCATATGTCCAAAAGATACTCAGGCAATTTAATATAGACAATGTGCATCCGGCTAGCACTCCCATGATTGGTCGAAGTTTAAATGTACATTAATATCAATATCGCCAAAAGAAAGGTGACGAAGATGTGTTGGGAACTGAATATCCCTATCTAAGTGCAATAAGCGCATTATTGTACTTGACACAATGTACTCGACCAAATACGCCGTTCTCAATGAACTTGTTAACTAGATATAGCTTAGCGCCAACGCCAGAGTCATTGGAATGATATCAAGAATATCTTTAGACGCCTAAAAGGCACCATTGACATGGTCTTGTTTTATCCCTATGAAAACGCAAGAAGAGTTTCTAATGTAATTGCAACTTCTTACACTGAAACCCCAGATAATATTTGGGTTGATTTTGCTGATGATAGGTACCTCTCCGCCCACACACAGGTCGATCCTAAACTGGATATCTGTTTTTCCTGGAGATTGACCAAGAAAACCCTATTGGCTACCTCCATGAATCACTCTGAGATCATTATCCTACATGAGGTGGTTCGTGAGTATATATGATCAAGGTCTATCATTACACATATTTGAGGGACGTGTGCTTTTAGTTCTACCACTGAAGAGACAACTTGCATTTACGAATATAATGCAGCTTGCATCAAATAAATCAAGCAAGGGTATATCAAGGGTGATAACACAACGTATATCACCGATGTTATTTTTACAATCAGCAACAATAATGTCTTCTAAAATCATGGTAGAATTGTTTACTAAGTCGTTGACTAAGTCCACATTTGAAGATAATGCGAGAAGTATATTACTAAAAGAAACTATCTGAACTCCCATGATTACATGTGAAAGGTATAAGCCTAAAAGAATTGTCCGACTCCCATGAGTGCATAACTACACGGGACTAAAGAACTTGTCTAACTGTATTGGACTAAAGGAAGTGTCCCACTGTATTGGACTCAAGGAATTATCTAAGATCCCATAACTATATTGGAACTAAATAAATTGTCTTACGTCAAGGGGAGCATCTAGTGGTACGTTGTACTCTTTTTTCCTTCACTGAGGTTACTTTTTCCCACAGGGTTTTGTTACTCAGCAAGGTTTTTAATGAGACAACTACAATACCAGAAGTGCAATCGAAAGGTTGTTGATTATGAAGGAAAAATAATTTCTTCCTCAACGAAAGTAATCAGGGGGAGACATGGTGGACGTGTAAGTCATCACCTATATTCACTTTCAAAAACCTCATGACTAATGAAACTGTCTAGAGACTACCCATAATGAAATCAGGGGGAGATGCCGACATCAGGGGGAGGATCCAAGGATATGATGTTGACATATTTTGATTCGAAATGTCAAGCTGTGTTGTACTATTTTTCCCTTCGATCGAGATTTTTTTACCCCACATGGTTTTATTACTCGACAAGGTTTTTAGCGAGACAACAACAACAAACTACACTTGGCGTATATGTTGAATGCTGAAGACTTGAAGATTTGATTCATATTACTGAACTGCATCGGAATCAAAGAAATTAAACACGATAGTATGTCAAGCGAAACAACTTCCAGAATTAAGCGAGAGTGTTATTCAGCATCAGCATCAGCATCGGCGCAAAGGTGTACATCAAGACTTATCGCGTTGTAGTCTTTTCCCTTCGTCAAGTTTTTGTCCCACTGGGTTTTCCTTGTCAAGGTTTTAACGAGGCAACATATGCGAATCGAACTCTGTTCTAAGTATTCTTAACATTGTACTCTTTTTCCTTAGTTCAGGCTTTGTCCCTTTGGGTTTCCTGACGAGGTTTTAATGAGGCAATTGACTTAGACACGGTGGTCATCGACGGGAGAGCTACATCTGAAGAACTACTTTTGAAGCTACAAGAAGTCACCGACCAACTTTAGCAGAGAAGCTTACCAAGACTCGAGGCGTTATACTTTTTCTCCTTTCAAGGTTTTGTCCCAGCGGATTTTTCCTTGTTCAAGGTTTCAGTGAAGCAACACATTGAAGTTTTACTTTTGAACCGCACAAGGGGGAGTGTTGTAGGGCTTGTGGCCCATGGATGCGTGGTCCAATAGAGAAATAGGGTTTCCCTTATACTTGTATATAAAGGATACTATAACTATGTAACCTTACAGATATCTATCAATAAAATATTTTTTTTCTCCACCTCTTTTACTTCTTTAATAAGGATATAATAGTAGTTAACAATAAATTAAACTTGAATGAGGAATTAAATCTCTGGAATCATCTAGACCATTCATCAGCTTTTCCTTTAAAATTATTTCCTACAAAAAATTTTAATCTTAAACACGACAATATGGTAATTCGTTTTCCACTAGCTCTAGCTAACTTTCATTTCACTATTTACAAATTACAGTGCCTAGATGAAGAATCATAGCACGCGCAAAAGTGCGTGGCGGGAGTTCTAATAATGTAAAAGATAAGTAACATGTAAAGTGGTTATGATTATATCCTTCTGAAGATCCTCTAGTTTAAGAGGATCTCTGAATGTGAGGAGTTCCGAATCAATAAGTTATATAAAAAAATAATTTAGCGGGACAATTGAACTTTAAAAGCACAAATATTCCTATAGCCAATTGAAAGAGCACGAGTACCGAAATATTACCAATTTTTCGTGGTTCGTGAGTCTATGGTAAGATATACGATCTCAAAAATCAATATCCAAATCCGTGTAACATGAGTTGGATCAAAAACGATCAATTCCGACACAAAAACAGTCTTGGTGAATCCCTCGAAAGGATTGGGAATTAACTGCAGGTTAATAACGTACAACTTGTGTTGCTTTAATTATATAATCAGAGATATAATGCGGAAAGTAAAGCACACAAGACACCAGAAGTTTTGTTAACGAGGAAACCACAATCCAGCACCCCGGGACCTAGTCCATTTTTTGAACACCGCACAATATTAAGCTGTCTACAAACGCTATACTACTATCAGGCTTCAGACTGGGATGTAAATCAGACTGACTCTATCCCTCCAAGCGAATCAATTACCGTCGCGCTCCATACGTCTTTTGGATCTCGCAAGACCCTGCGTACTTGATTCCCCTAGCTGACGTCCTTTACAGGCCTAGGATTTGCTTTAACCGATGTTAATGGATTTTGGTATTCGTTCGGCTTTGCAAGCTAGAATACCAGTGTTCGAACTGTCCTCTAACAGTTTAACACTCGAAAGTGACTTCCTTTAGATATGATCAAGATTATACGGATATCTACTATACAAGTTTGGGCTGGCATGTAAATCAAGTAAATAATGCCTAACTTGTCTCTACCTCAACTGTGAAAAGAATCACTTAACACGAACGTGCAACCGTACGTTGCTTCTCTCAACCTTGTTGTCGTTTAACTGTTCTTGAATGGCCTTATTGCATAAGAGAAGGACCGTAGAATAGAAAAAAACAAGCTGAAGCTACTAAGGTTACAACTTACTCTGATAATTACCACAAAGGTATGGTATCGCCTACCTGTGTTTCACAACTCTCAAGTGAAGTCTTCTATGGTGGTTAGGTATATCCCACGTAGGAATTGCTACCTAATAGAGGAATACTTCCACAACAAGCTTACACCCAAGTGTAAAGAGTTTACGTAAAATTCCACAAAGGTATTTTACGTTTGCTTGATGCTTGTGGTTTACGTTCTGGAGTCCTCTATTTGTAGCATTCCATAAGATAGGTTGCTTAGGAATAAAGTAATAGATTCCTTGTGCTACAAGCTAGCTAGTGACCCTGTAAACGTGCTCGTTACTTTACTTGACAAAAAATATCAAAGTTTAATCACACATGAAAATCAATTAGAGTTTATCACCAAGCAGTTTTGTTAGAGCATTGCTCGGTTGAACTCACTGATGTTGCTATCTCAAGTCAGTTGTCAAGTTTATGAGACAAAAACATAATCCTTGATAAGTTTACTCTACAACCTCGGACTAGGATAGTTTTAGGTAATCGAGACGAAGACTGATGGAGACGAAGATCGGAGCTTACTACTTGATAAATCATAACGTCCTCGCTGAAAGGTTAGAAAGGTTTTTCCTTTCCGTATCGTTTTTACCATTTCTATCATACCAATAGTCTATGATGTTGTTTATATGATCCGAAGGTATTCTAGGATTTTTGCCTTTGCATTTGTCACACTTGTGATAATATGTATAGGTAGAGTATGTTGAGTTGTCTCTTGAAATGACCCCAACGGTGAACGCGTACATGTGTTGCTTTTAGTATTTCAGAGAACGAGCTAAGTTTGTATGAACGCGTTCATGAACGCGTACATACAAGTTCAAGAATTCTCCTGAATTCTCCTGAACTCTATTGACTGCTCTGTGAACGCGTTCATATAAGCCATGCGAAAACTTCCAACTTCATATCTTGAAGTTTTCGGTCCAGGCATGATTAGTTCTCGGACTTGTCATTACTTGGCCCATGGAAATCAACAACTTACTCCAAGCGATGTTCAAACAAAGTATTTGGACCAGAAGTCGCAAAGTGATGTCCAAACAAGCATTGGACCAGAAGTCGCGAACCTTCAAACAAGGTTGAGTCTTCTTTAACTTTTGGCTTAGTCCAAAGTTCTTAGAAGATTGATAATGGGTAATCAAGATATGGACTTTCCTAGTTCCGGAACTTGCTTGAGCCTTACTCAAGGTTGCTTAAATTTTAAGCAAAGCCTCCCTTGGTGATCAGTATAAATAGATGACCTTCTGCAAGATACAATCTCAATCCTCTACACATCTGTCTATCCTTGCATAAAGGTTGGTCGTCATCTCGAAGTCCTTTTGGACTACGACTGTTGAAAGACTTCACTTGAGGGTCTTGAAGCACAGGTCGGAAGTAAAATTCCATCTTGTATCTTGGGTCGATTGAATACTTTCAATCTTATCACCACTAAGATTTGATAGAAACTTCGTAAGGTAGATCTTGTATCGTAAACCCTAGAAGTTCACAAACATAAATTCACGAACTAGTTTTCATACTAAGTTCGTCTCACGTTTGGAGGTAAAGTTGTTTAGGCTAGATCAATAAGCCCTATTCAACATATTGATTTCCATTAACCTTGACTTTAAGTCTAAAGGAAATCACAATCGTATTCTTGTTTGATTACTTGGATACTTTAGGCGTCCTGTTAGAGGCAGGGTAGCGCTAGTCTTCACGAAGGGAAGTGGAGCAACTCCTAGGCCTGTAAAGGACGTCAGCTAGGGGAATCAAGTACGTAGGTTACTGCGGGAGCCAAGAGACGTAAGAGCACATTGGTAGCTGAATTGCTTGTAGGGTGAATTCAGTCTCGATACAGTCCAGTCCGATGTCTGAGAGTAGGCTAGCGTCTGTATACCGTTCATACTAAGGGTGTTCACATCTGGACGAG
>JAJJMA010045383.1:0-14029 GCA_023529015.1 Papaver nudicaule
GACAAGAGACTCAATCGTGGTGGTGTCAGTCCCTGTCGAGTAAGGCGATTTATTCGCTGGCGGTCCGAGGTTGAGTCTGGGACTTCGGTCCTTTGACATGGTCTGAATCCTTTCCTTCCGAGTCTTCACCTCGTTCGTCTGCGACCTCCTTCTCCTTTGGTCCAGTCCGAGATCTCGCTGTCGATCCTTTCGGTGTGGTTTGGCTTCTTGGATGCGAGACACGTGTTCCGAGGGGTTTTACCCCCTACAGTTTGCCTCTTTCCTTTCCTTGTATCGAAGATGCAAGGAGAGGAAACTCTCTTTCTGCCACCTCTTTGTCAAGCATCCCCACTACTTGCCAGGTGCGTATTTTTTGACACGTTCTCCTAATTCGCGGCTTTTCACCTTCTGACTGGTAGAGTCGGTTTCTCTCACTATTTAAGTTTCGTTTCTCCCTCTAAAAATCTTTTAGACCTTTCGTTTTCATCTTTCTTGGCGCCGGCGTTCTTCTTCCGCGAAAACCTCAATTTATATCTTCATATCAGGTGAACTATCCATTCCTTTCTCCTTGACCCATTGTTTTAATCTTCCTTTTCTTTCATAAAGTTGGTTTCTTTAAGATTTTTCCCTTCTTCCCTCTCTATTTTCAAGTGGCCTCTGCTATTTCCGTCCGCCAGCGGTATTTGCGTTTTCCTATTTGTATCTTCTTTTTCCATGTCGTCTTTTTCCATGATTGAGGCCCTTTCTTTAAGGCTAAATGGTGTGGATCCTGATGGAAGGGGCTTTCAAATCGAGTCCATTGATTTCCCCAGATTGACTCCAGAATTGGTCAAGGAGTATCAATGTAGCGAGGACGTACTTGTGGTGACGTTTCATCAGATTTCTGCTGGGTTGTTTCTTCCTCTTTATCGGTCTTCTAATCCTTTGTTCCTTGAAATCCTTTGCTCTCTGCCTAAACCTCGAGGTGTGATGCAACTTACCTGCAGGTCGATCTTTCTTATCAATCAGTGGGTCCTTCAGTCTGAGAATAATTCTCCTGCCGAATCCACAGCGAAGTACTATTTTACTGCCGAGAACTTCTTTAAACATTACGAGCCCTTTTTAACTATAGACAATAAGTTAGCTCTTTGGGGGGTTAGCTTTCGGATGGTGGAAGGTAGCCGAAACATTCTCCCCGAATCTTTGAATTATTCACTGGACGACGACTGGTCTTCGGAACCTATACTTCTCAGAGGTCCTATACTCCGAGGCTGAAAGGACTCTGGCCGATTCCTTGTTCGGGCTGAGTTCGAGGTAGGTCACGAGTTTGAGACTCGACACCTGTTTTCCATCCATTTTTCTGACGAGGATATAAGGCTATCTCGCTCATTTTCGGGAAAAGACAAGGATGTCATCGCTGAGCCCTTGGGAAGCCTAAAGCGTCCTCGGTCTGATGAGGAGACTATGCAGCAGGTAACAAATACTCTCTTTCCGTTCCTTTCCGAAGTATTCATACTTGCCTCTGTTTGTTTCCTGAGAAAGACGGATCCTCATCTGCAGGGACAGCCATTAGGTGCCCTAAACCTTAGTCGCGGTCTGATGAAGTTTAACTATGGGGGAAATCCCGAAGTTTCACGGCCGCTGAAAAAATCTGTTTTGCAAACGATTCTGAAAGGGGTTCAAATTAGTCGTCGTCAGGATGCTATGGTTCTTCCGAAAGAGACAACTAGTGCTGATAAGGAAATGCCAGCATCGACGACGACTGAAATGGTTGTCAAGGAGGTGGTCGCCACGAATCCTCGGATTACCCTGCCTTCCACCGTCAGTGGCGCTTCTGCCTCGGCTGTAGTTCCTATAGCTTCGAAGGCTGGAGCCACCTCGGATTTTGTTCTTTCAACTTCTTCTACGCCGGAGGTTGCGTTTAATGCCTCTGCCTCGGCGATAGTAACCTCCATGAATGTTTTTGGTGAGCCCTCTATTCTTTCTTCAGAGAAGATTGTTACGCCAGTGGACCTCCAAGAGGATGGTTCGTATGTTGAGATGGATTCTTCCAAAAAGCTCGTCGCCGGTTTTCCACAAAGTTCGATGTTTCCGCCTGCCCCGAGTTATGCTTGCAGATATAGGCAATCTTATACTGCCGAGAGGTTTAAAGAAATTTTGTTCGAAAATTATTATCCTGGCGAATTTACTGCCGAGGTTTCAACTCGCTTTGAAGCCCATGCCTCGGATCCCTTAGGGCGGCCTTTAGATCCGGATTTCTGCAAAAAGCTTGGCGATCTCTTTGGAGGTGACTGTCCTCGAGCCGAGTACAATCTTCGTCATCCTCCCTTGTCCTATGAGGAGATTTTGTCCATGATTCAGGCGGTGAGTTGTATCTTTGTTACTCATGCCGATGTCACCGGAGTGTTTTGTTAATCTGTTTTCTTATAGTCTCTGCTACTTTTTGCCAGGGCGATTATCATGCCACTGGTCTTCTAGCTCACAACTTTGATCAGGCTGGTGAAAACGAGTATCATGAGCGAGAGTTTCATCGGATGCAGGTGGAGCTAGATCGAGAGAAAGTTCGTAGTGCTGAAGCGAAGAAACAATCTATATGTAAGTCTTTTGTTTTTCCTGTTGCTTTTTTGGGGAACATCTGTTTTTTGCAGCCTTGCTAAAAACAGATTTGCTACTTGCTTTTGAAAAGGCGAGCTGGAAGAGCTCGAGAAAAAACTTCAGGAGGCCCAATTGGCTATTGATCGACTTCGAAATGGTCGACAATCGTCTCAAATTGCCTCAAGTAGCGAAGGCTATCGTAGTGATAGCGTTACGCTGTTGGAAGAGAGGGATAGAGCTTTAGAAGATGTGAATTATTACCGGGCGAGAAGGCAAGAGGCCGAAAGTCTTTATGTAGATGAGAGAAAAAGAGGGGATCAAGCCGAACGCCTTCTCGAGGAGATTAGAAATAAAAACACGTTGCTGTCCCGAGAAAATCATTTTTCCCAACTAGATGTAACTCGATTGACGCAGGAGCGAGATGCGGCTCGCTCGGAGAGGTCGGTCAATGCCTCCGGTAGGGTTTTAATTGAAAGGTTAGAGGAGAAAATCAAAGATTTGAAGGTGCAGCTGTCTACACAGAAGAATGTTAATAAGGACTTGATTAATGAAAATGATGTTCTAACAAGGAGTTGTGCTGACATATGCCGAAAACTTGCTTCGGCAAATAAGTCGAACGTCCAGACTGCTGCTCTTGTTGATGAGTACCGAATAGAATTAGCCAAAAGTGGGGTCATTTCTTCTGAGGATGTCAGAAAGAATGCCTCGGTGCCTCGCTTTACTAATCAGCATGAGGTTGCTGAATATATGGTTTTTAAAGAAATTAGGGAGCTAAACCCGAGTTCTTTTTTGCTTTCCTGCTTACCTCGTAGCCTTAGCTGAGTCGTCGTCCTGTTATTCTTATGTTTGTTGTTTCGTTTTCAGGCATCGAAACTAATTTGAAGAAGCGGGTTGTTGATGCCGAGGCGGCGAGGGATGATGCCTCAAGTCAGCTGGTGACTGAATCCGAACGGAAGTTGGAGGCTGAGAGCAGGGTTAAGCAGTTGACTAAAGAATTATCCGAAGAACGCCAGCGTCGCTCTGCTGATTCGGCTAGATTTTCTCAAGAACTTGAGCTTGAACGCAAGCGCTGTTCTGAAGAAGTGGCAAATCATGCTAAATTGTTATCCAAGGAACAAGATCTTCGTTTTAAATGCCAGGCGCATGTGAGGGACCTGGTGGTCGGTTTTGCCCTTGTGCATCATGAATTAAGACATGGTCAAGCTGTGGAAGAACTTCTTTCTCGATCTGCGTTAACTACTGCCTTTGCTACCAGCATGGCCTGCCGAAAGCATGGTCGTTCCCTTTTCAGGACCATCGGTGCTATTGGTGCTCATGACTCAGATGTTGTTTCCCCTATTGATGAGTACCTTCTTCCTCAGGAAGTTTATGTGGCCTTGGCTAGGAATGAGCTTCGAAAGAGGGGCTTACTGGAAAAGTTTTTGGAGGTGGCTAGTGGTGGTAATGTCGATGATGATGCGAAGGGTGATTCAGGGAATCTTGGTGATGCCGCCGAAGGTACCCGTGATGGTCCGAGCGAATTCGTTCATGGTTCCGAGGACGGTCCTCGTAATGGTGCCGATTGTTCAAAGGATAATTTATGCCCTTAGCTTGTGTATTTATGTTTTTCCTTTGTAGTTGTGTCCGCGCCATTTTGCTTATACGCGCATTTTTTGCGATCACACTTCGTGTCCTGCATTTACACACATATATAAAGAATTTATTTTGTTTACCCTTCTATTGTTATGCCCCTCCTCAGGGCAGTTTTTTGTTTTGAGGAGGTCCCTTGGCTGAGTAATTCGCTTGTAAATGCAAACGAATCAACTGCCTCGGGGTTCCATCTTCCTCTATAGGTAGATGTTAATCCCATTTATCGTCCCCTCGGCGCCCGAGAACGTGCAGTCCTCGTGGCCGTTTGGTAGTGAGTACGAGTGCATCGTCAGCTTTTGTAGCCTTGATTCAAAGTGCTCACCGCTAACGGGGTGTCTTGTGGGTAGAGGACCGTGCCATATAACTCGTAGGGCCCTTACAATTTATATGGTCATCGGCTCTGTGCCTGCTATTCGAGGTCTTTTTTATTGTTTGGCGTTTTTTGCCTTTGGCGTTACAGCCTGTTTGGCGTTTTTTGCCTTTGGCGTTACATCCTGTTTGGCGTTTTTTGCCTTTGGCGTTACAGCCTGTTTGGCGTTTTTTGCCTTTGGCGTTACAGCCTTTGCGATGGTGCTGACAGTATTTGGAGTTTGATTTCGACGGGAGTTGCATCAATGAGTGCGATTTTCATTTATTAAATCTCTTCGAGTGTTGCTTACAAATGGAATTGCTTTCTTAAACTAAGTGTTTCATGTACCTCCCCTCCACTGGGGTTTTCAATCTCTGGCCTTCAAGGTTAATCAAGCTATAGGTATCATTGTCAAGTTGCCTTTCGATGACAAATGGTCCAACCCAGAAGGGATCTTGCTGGATGTTTTTGCCTTTGCTAGACTCGCCTGATTGCTCGCTCGGAGGCTGGAGACTGCCTTCTGCCACGAGGAACTGCTCTCGGTTCTCGAGATACTGGCTGTCTTCGCTGCCCTTTTGTTTCACGCTTAACATTCCAGCTTCGGTGTCAGCTAGGAATTTAGCTATGCTCTCGTCCGATATCCTTGGGTTTTTAGCTTGTTCCGAGCATTCCTTGCTGCCTTCTTTTGCTTGAACATCTATTTCGTGGCAAGCTTGGGCCTCGGTAGGATCACCTGGGATCTCCGCAATCCCTGCTGGGGTTGGGAACCTGATTCTTTGGTGCAAGGTGGATGCGACACCCATAATGTTGTGCAGCCAGGGCCTTCCTACGATGGCGTTGTAAGGAGAGTCTATGTCCACCACGCAAAATAAGGTTGGTTGCTTTTGGCTGCCAGCATGAATTGTGAGCATGAGCTCTCCCCGAGGTGTCGACGGCTTTCCATTGAAACCGAATATGTTGTATGCCGAAGGTACCAAGGCGGCTTTCTTACCCTTCATCTTGTCAAATGTTTGCCCGAACAGTATATCCACAGAGCTCCCGGGGTCCACCAGTACTTTGGGCATGGCTATTTCTCCCATTTGAAGGGTGATGACCAGAGGATCATTATGCATCCTTCCCTCATTGGGGATGTCTGCCGCTGAAAAGAACACGGGCTGCTTCTGCCACTCCTCTAAGCGATTCTTTGTGATCACACTTAGTATCTCCTTACCTTCCAAATCCCTTTTGTGAATGCGACCTGTCTGGATTCCTTCTAGACCCTTTGTATGGACAATTGAATTGCAAGCTCCGAACCTTGGAATATCCCTGTCGATGGTAATCACATAAGCTTCGTGTTTTGGCTCTTCCTTGAGTTGCAGTTGATTTGGGGGTGGTTTAGGTAGCTCTAGAAGGTGCTTGAACTGTTCCCTATCTATAAAGAAGTAAATTTGATCTTGTGCCGTGACACAGTCCTCGGTGGTATGTCCATAAAACTTGTGGAATTGACAATATTCTCTTGAATTTTTCGTGTGTTTCGGCTGGTTTCCTCTACTTCGGGGATATCTTATCTCGCTGGCGAATTCGGATTGTTCGATGATCCGAAGAGCATCTTCGATGGGTACGCAGAGCTTTGGAAGTTTTCTATCGTGAAATGCAGGAAATCCTGGTTTAGTCGTCCCGAATTTTCTGTTTCCTTGTCCTTGCTGGCTACTGTTTCCTTCGAACTCTCCCCGAGGGTTGTTTCCTCGGTTGTCATTGTACTTTCTGTTATCATGGTACTTTCTGTCACCGAATTTTCCTTCGTTCCCATATCGACCGTTATCATCTTGTCTTTCTCGCTTCGACGGGTCCCCGAAGTGAGTGTTTATTGCTTGCCCTCGCTCTACGAGCGATAGGTTGTTTATTGAATGAACCTGCTTTAAGATTGTTTCCTTCCCCAGTGCTGCTTGTTCTTTTATTTCCTCCAAGGTAATTCGCTCCTTTTGGTATTTTCGAAGGCCTTGTAGCGTCTCGAGGTTCTTTGAGAAGAGTCTGTCGTATAGAGGGTGATCTTTGTCTAGAGCGTTGAGGAATGCTTGTACTTTATCCTTTTCCGTAGCTCCATTTCCCACCTCTACACACTGCTCGGTCCATCTGCTCGTTAGACTTTTGGTCGACTCTCCTGGGCGTACCCGAATGCTAAATAGTTTCTCCACTCCTGGTTTGGAGGAGTTGTTGTATAGGAAGTGCAGTATAAAAACTTTGGAAAGCTCCTCGAAGGATGAGATCGAGCCAGCTGCGAGATTGTCGTACCAGGCGAGGGCTTCTCCTTTTAAGCTAGAGGGGAAGTATTTGCAAAGCACTTCATCTTTATTGGCATAAGCCAGAAAGACTCGGAGATACATTTTGACATGTACAGTGGGGTCTCCCGAACCGTCGAAGATGGAGGTGAAGGTGGGCATCGTGCATTTTACTGGGATTGACAATGAAAGGATTTCTGAACTTAGCGGAGAGCGGTTGACGTCATTCATAGCTTGAGTGAGTTTGATCCTGTCGCTCGATTGGATTCGGTTGTCAAAAAGCTCTGCTCGGAGTGCCTTTATTTGGTCCATCATTATTTGTTGTAGGGCCTTTGCCTCGGCATCCTTCTTCGTTGGGTTACCTTCGCTGAATATCTGTATGCTTGCCTTCGAGTACGCTGGAGGCTCGGTCTTTTTGCTTGACACTGTGATTCCTTGACCTTTACTGGCGCCCTTGGTCTTGATGTTTGTTTTGGATACGGAGGGTTCCTTCGGCTGAGATACGTTGTTTGGACGAGAGTGTCCTTCGCTGCTTCATCTGTAATTGGATGCTGATTTTTCTGCTACCTTTTTGTTTGCTTCGGCCAGCTGCTTCTTTAGCTTTTTTATTTTTCTGTTTTTCAAGATTAGTTTTCTAAATCGTGCAGCTCTTGCCATATTTTCTTCGGTAGGCTGGTGCTCAGGCATTTCATTGTCAGGATCGGACGCTTCGTCCTCTTCTTCGTCGTTTTCCCCCTTTTCTTCTTGTATTTGCTGTTGGGGTGGTTCTTCTGCCTCTGGAAATCCTTCTCCCTCGGGGCCTAAGTCTTCTAGATGTACCTCGTTATCGTTTACTGGTTCCCTGTGTTGGACTGTGCTAGCCGCCACCTCGGGAGATAACCCTTTACTTGTCGAGAATCTAGTGAAATGCTGTCTTGATGACCCGGTCCCTTGCCTCGATGATCCTACTCGTTGCTTCGGAGCCTGATCCGATTTTGAAGCCATCCTGGTTATGACCTGTCAAAAAAAACAAAAAACCCGTGAGGTCCAAGGCGGCTAGCGCAGTGTACTTTGTCGTCCATGTAAGTCTGTACACTGCAACGGATTTTTCAGATGAAATATAAGTCGTATATGCCCTTTTTAGGTATATCCTTAACTACTTATTTTGTCTTTTAGCTCGAATCATCTTCCTCATCAGCTTTTCTTATGGAAATTCATCCCAAATATAGCATGAAATTTGAAAACCCTAAAAATGAATTTTCATATATAGCTTGAATTTAAAACCCCTAAAATGATTTTTCAGATACAGCACGAATTTGTAATCGTTTTTTGCAAGGCTAGATTCCATTGTTTAAAACGTTTAAGGCGAACATAAACTGCCTTTTTTGGAAATCGACTTCATCATACCAAGGTTTTGAAACTCTTTAATGGATGATTTTTATCACCTGATGTTGTGCTAAAAAAACTCTTAAACATGCCAAAGCCTTTAAGGTCTTTTAGATGCTTAAGGTATAGGAGCTTCTTTTGAGAAAAACAAGTCTTTGAAAATATTTTGAAAAGATTAGAAAATATGCCGAAAATTTGAAAACCCGAAAAATCACAGGCAAACCCTAAGTTGTTTTAATCATCCCTGTTTCTAGCACCAAACTGTACGAGTAGAAAATCTGCATAGGTACTCAAGGAGCCATATCCGTCAGATCTACTCATACATACAGTTGTTTAGTTGAGATTCAATGGTGCGAGGACCACAAGAACAATACCGAAGGTAATCAGAACAGTAATTGAAGACTGAAAACATATAACATCAAAGGCTAAATGTATAAATATTTATGTGTATTTCAATGCTGTGATTACATGAATATAACCCTAAGGAACCAGAGGAGATACATACCTAATCTCACTCTTGCCGCTTAGGTTTAACCCAAAGAGAATCCAACCCTTACAAAGTTTTCAGAGCTCGCCTTATATAGGCCGAGCTTTGGTGGTTTACAGCTAATAGGACAAGAGACTCAATCGTGGTGGTGTCAGTCCCTGTCGAGTAAGGCGGTTTATTCGCTGGCGGTCCGAGGTTGAGTCTGGGACTTCGGTCCTTTGACATGGTCCGAATCCTTTCCTTCCGAGTCTTCACCTCGTTCGTCTGCGACCTCCTTCTCCTTTGGTCCAGTCCTAGATCTCGCTGTCGATCCTCTCGGTGTGGTTTGGCTTCTTGGATGCGAGACACGTGTTCCGAGGGGTTTTACCCCCTACAGTAGTCGAGACGGTTTTGTTGTTTCTGTCGAAAATAGTGATATTTCTGAGACATTTTTGTTTTTTCCGTAGAAAAATAGTGTTGTATTTGAGAATCTTCCTCTGAACTCCAAACCACTCCCTAATTTGCCATACTCTGTGCCAGGCTCTTCCAGAGTAGCACCGATCTTATCCAAAAATGGCAAATTCAAGGTGGAATCCTTGTAGAACCATAAAAGAACCCATTTTGGGCAAGTGAGAGTTACAATCTTCCTCTGAACTCCATTTCAAATCCCTAATGGCAGTGGAAAATAGTAATGTATGAGACGGTTTTGTTGTTTCCGTTGAAAAAAGTGATGTATGAGACGGTTTTGTTGTTTCCGTTGAAAAAAGTGATGTAGTTGAACTCTGATCACTCCAAACCACTCCCTAGATCATGTGTCTCTGAGCCAGGATCTTCCAGATTGCACTGATCCTATCCATTTATGGCAAATTCAAGGTGGAATCCTTGTAGAAGCATAAAGGAACCCATTTTTGGCAAGTTTGAGTAATCTTCCTGATGTGGTATTTTAAATGTTCGTTCTCGGGGAGTTGTGAAGAATTTTTCCTAAACCTAAAATTGATTATAAATCCGTTTGAAAGATTGGGTTGTTTGAAAATTGATTTTTGATTTAAAAAGAGTGAATAGAAATTAAACAAATTAAAACAAGATTAAACGACGATTTTTTTATACCAATATTAAAATTAACTGAGACTCCGGATTTCACCAAATCATGTTCAATTGATCACAAATATAATAATCCTAATTATTTATAGCACACATATATATGACTCTTATTTTTGCCAAAGTATTAATCTCAAATATTAATTGTATTTAAAAGCATGAAACATCAAAAGATTTAACTAAGCATGATTCATCAAGTAAATTAACAATTAATTAAGAAAATAATTAATTCAATTAAAACAGTGCAAATAGTCAAATAAGATTAATTAAAATTGTTACCTCAAGAACATGATATTGGTTTCCTCCTTTGCCTCAGTCATGGAGAAATTTAGCTACTGATGATTGCACAAAAACACTTCATCTTCATTGATATAATATTTAATAATAAAATCAGGAATAAAAAAGAAGAATAAAATAGTTGCTTTTCTTTCTCTAAAATTGGCTAAAACAAAAGGTAGGTAAAAAGTGGGCATAGCAAAGGTATTTATAGGGATGAAAACCCTAATCCCACAAAAATCCTAATGGTGCGTTTGGATGAAGGATTTGAAAGGTAGGATTCATGGGACCAGGGGATTTGGTGGAATTATGATTCCCTTGGTCTATTTGTTTGCCCGAATTCCTCGGATTCATGTTTCCTTCGGGATTTCTGATTCCACCAAATCCTCCATTCTGAGTCCCACCCCTACCCCTCAGATTTGCTGGGAAAGTGAACGAGGGATTCACGGACCCAGTTTGTTTTATTCTAACATTCCTAATCTGAGTAATTATTATTATTATTAATATTTATATGAACCAGGCATTTTATTAGAATAGGAAAAGATAAAAGATATTACATAGTACGTGTGGGGAGTCTAGCAACAAGTTGAGACCCAACCCCAATCTGAATTGCAATACCAAGTCTAATAAAAAAGTAATTTCCTACACTAATAGTGGAGTCATGCCTAGCCACAAAATTTTAAGCCTATTCAAAAAACCAATAGTTTCCTCACCCAACTCCCCAAAAGTAGTAAAGGCTAATGTACCAAAGTTATAGCCATTTGCCTTACACATTTCAAAGTACTTATTATTCTTCTTTCCCACAGCTTTGGTTAAGGCCAAACCAGGTGCAAAGGCTGAAACTCCTCCACCAGCAAAGGGAGAAACTCCTGTCACATCAAAGCATGTGTCCTTTCCATCCTCCCAGTTGTATACAAGTATATCATCAGGCCTCAACCCCCCACCTTCATCAGTCAGAAAACCAAGTGCAGCCTCAACCTTAGTAGAAACTCCAGCCCTAAAACAGATATCTGCCAGTATGTCTCTAACACGATTGTGGCGACTTTTTATCCCAACAGTACTGGCACAGTGAACAGCATGATCACCATATGCATCTAAAGGTCTACCACAACAAGGGCATGGAGAATCAACAACATACAGAGGGGTACCAAGCCTGTAACTAAGAACAACACCAAAATGCTGAGGGCCTATTTTTTGGCCTAAACCTTCAGCAGGAATAGCCATCAAGTAATCCTGAGCATGTAACATTTTATTGCACTTCCACAAAGCTAAATCCCTAATGTTCATATCAAAGGTGGCAGGCATTTCCTTAGCAACTACTGCAAAATACTGAGCTGCCAAAGAGCGCATAAGATGGGGGGCAGACTCATCAATGCAATTTGAAGAATCAAGATTACACACCTGAACAAAGGAATCAATAGCTTGCTGTAGGAGAGAGCTTTTTCCAGTAATTCCAGCATGATGCAAAATTTCCCCCTGTAGCTGTTGAGATTGCAGACAAGAAGCCAAATAGCAGTATTGGGAGGTGTCTTGCAGAGAATAGATGCCTAAGCCACCTTCACTAATGGGCAGAGTAACTAATCTGTGTTGCAGGGGACCATAACCAGGACCATCACCAACTAACAGTTGCCTCAGATATTGGAAGAGAAAGTCATCATAAGCACTCAGAGAAGGTTGAGAAAAAGCAGGTGCAGTAGTTCTCATGGAAAAATAAAGTCTTGAAACACCTATGCAGTTTCTGAGAAGCAACAACTCACTCTGAGGATCTCTGAGTTTATGCACAGCTTCCATCAAGGCAATGGTCTTGTTCACTCTGGCAAGCATCAATTGACTGCAGAATGTATAACTAGTACTCACAGCACCACCCAACAGTTTGACACCCAAAGCTGGTCTACCAATATTCTGAGGAAAAACACCAGCTTGATTACATCTAGGATCCATTGTAGGCCAAAAAACTTTAGTCTTCTGGATATTAAGATCAAGTCCTCTATCACCACCACACTGTTGAATAATTCTAAGAGCTCTAGCCACCATCAAAGTATCTCCAACCAGAGTGCCATCATCCAGATACCAAGCATTAAGGTCCAACTGACATTCCCTGGAAATCTGCAGAACAAGGGGGTGCAGGGTAAGAGCAAACAACAAAGGACCCAAAGGGTCTCCTTGTTGTACACCTTGAGCAGAGGAGAGAATGGAAGATCCATAATACAACCTGGCAGAAGCAGAATAGCAAAATTCCACCCATTTAGAGATGGATGGGCATTTGTCCCTAACTTCCTGAAGCATGACAGTTCTGTCCACCAGATTGAATGCATTTCTGAAGTCTACCAATAGCATTGTGAGTGAAGATTCATCCTTTTTTTCCAGCGCCAACCTGTTGACAGAATGCACAATTGCTTCACTGCCACAAGGAACCCCCACAACAAATTGGAAATCACTCAATTTCCAATAATATTTATATTATTATCACTATAATAACTAATTTTTTATTTTTTATTATTTTTGTTATTTTAAAATTTTATTAATAAATTATTAGTATAATTATTACTACAATTTTATTTTATTATTTACTTTTTTTTTCAAATAATTTATTTTCTTAGATTGAAAAAAAAAAGTTTAATATTAATATATTTTTTATAATAGTAATAATATTTTGTTCTCAAAAATAAATTTAAAAGCGCTTAATATTAATTTATTTTTATTATTTTTGTTATCTATTTACAAGTTTTCTAGGAAACTAAAATGGTGTCAAATGACACATGGGATTTTAAGTAAGGGATTTGTATAAACTAAATGATTTCTCATTGAGTTGCCAAACACTCCACGGATTTACTCGATTCTTTGGATTTTAAATCCCACGGAATTATAAATTCCTCGGAATCATGATTTCCACAACCAAACGGACCATAAAAGAATTCGAAATTAGATAGGGAAAAGAAATAGTTCCGTGGTGTAAAGCGTAACGGCATATTAGAATAGTCCTCCACAAATCGACGGCTCTGGGAAACTTCAGTACATGGGTCAACCATCCGCAGAAGAAGTAATCAAATTAGATGGTCCGTGATGCAACCAATCAAATGCTCCACCGACCATGGTCCCGCCTGGACACGTGTCCTTGCTCTATTAGCTCTTCCATCTTCTCTTGCGTCATCATAGGTCCATCTGTCTTCTCAGCCGCCGTAATCTTCTCCTCTTCTCCTGCTTCACCTGCTTTCTCGCTGACACAACTTTTTATTTTATTTTTTCTTTTCATTTTTTATCTTGCCGACATGTGGGGACCACATGTTCCCAGATGCAGTTGTTTTTCCGCGGCCGTTCTTTTTTCTCTGATTTTTCTCTCTGGGCCTTTGCTCTTTCTAGGCCCTCTCTAGGCCCTCCTCCAGCTAATCACCCTTTAACACTTTGGCTGCCCCTTAGCAATGCATTGACACCTTTTTCTCTTTTATTCCCAAATATCTACAAAACACAAACAAAAGGGTAAAATGCACCTTTTATATGAAAAATAGCAAAGAAAATGTAATCAATTAATACTTTAGAGAGGTGTTTTAGACACCTATCACTTCCTATGGACATATATGCCACTAGGACAGTTTCATTGTTTTTTCTCCCAAACCCCTTGGGCCTAAAGCAGCAGTTTTGTTTTTTAAACGAAAAGAAAATTACATTACTGAGCAAAGGATTTACAAGATAACCGATTTTCACTGATTTACATTAAGCTGACTAGCAGGGATATCTGAATACATAAAAGATCTTCCAGTTTTCCTGCATATTTCTGCCAGAGTATCTGACTAAAGAAACAAAAAAAAAGCACACACTTCCAGTTCTGAATACAACTCTGACTAAAGAAACAAAAAATGGGTCAGAGTTGATACAATCAGAGTTAAGAGTATCTAGGTTAATCACAGTTATGAAAGCGCACACACAATCAGAATTAAGAGTTTCAGTGTGTGCGCCATATCCATAACTACTGGTAACACAACCAGTTTCTCCAAAATATCCCAAAATATACAAAAAATTATGTTTATACACACAAAT
>JAJJMA010045449.1:0-12746 GCA_023529015.1 Papaver nudicaule
TGTTTCTACAGGATTTCAGAAGGTGAGAGAAAGTATTACTTGGTTGCGGAGACAGTGAAAATGTTTGCTTTGGATCTTGTGGTTATATGATATCACTTTAAGATTATATTCATTTTATTTTATGATCTCCCTTCTTTGAAAAGCCTAGCCACATCAACCAGTGGCATCGATAGAAGGGTGGAGGAAGGGTAGTGTTTCCACCAAGCTTCATAGTTAGATTAATTTCCAATTTTGCAGTTAGAGCTCTGTATTGGCTAGATTTACTTATTAGCTTTAGCTCATGGACATGAGGTTAGGCTTGTTGTTAGTTGGGGTTTGGGAGATTAGAGTTTTCTCGTGGAAAGCTGATGTTCTTTGATTTCATTGTTGAACCACTAAACCCATATTTAAATCAAAAAAAGTTCATTGGAACCCTTCAGTACCTTAGAGAATCTGTTGTGCTGGTGTAACTACAATAATCCTTAAGGCTGCCACCCCTCTTTTCGTTGTTATTATGATGCTTGTGATGTCCTGCAGATCTGTTAATGCTTTGCCAGTTTAATCAATTTTCTTCCATTTTTTCAACCTTTATGTTTCCATTGGTTGTACGGAAGAATGCTTTATTTAAACTTGTCCCATTTCAGGCTCTTAAGGATTTCCTTGATACTGCTGAAGCTGAAGTTAGGTCACTCATATCCTTGTATTCTGAAGTGGTAAGTCACTTTCTTGGTTACTTGTTATGGACATGCAGTATTTTACCCCGTGCATGCCAAATTGTATGCATATCATATGCATATATACTTGTGTTTTTATTGTTGAAGTAATGATACTATTGGTCTAAGTACATTCATGTTTTTCAGGGAAGAAGTGCTGATTCACTATCTCAATATTTCGGGGAGGATCCAGCTCGCTGCCCCTTTGAGCAAGGTTTGTACTGTCCTTTTCTATGTTCTGCAACTTTCGTGCGTTTTTAATTACTTGCGGTATGGCATTTTTTCCGTTTCCAGCATGTATTTCTTTTCATCCTAGAAAGAAACCCCTTGATTATTCTGTAATGGTGTTTGAATTATGATATTTTTGTAGTTATCAAGGATTATGAAGTCTAGCAGGATGTTTTGAACTTTCTGTTAACTGTTTACCTTTTCAGTGACATCGACCTTGGTAATCTTTGTCAAGATGTTCAGTAAATCGCGCGAGGAGAATGCTAAGCAGGTTGAAGCAGAAAAGAAAAGGCTAGAAAAAGCTACGAAAGAAAGCACAAATAATTCTGCAAAAAAATAAATGTTAATCTTTCTGATAGTTACAGAATCCGGCAACTGACCACCCACTTACTGATCTTGCATGAGATGTTGTAGACAGTTCCTGGGCACAAACAACCAAATACCAAAGCATCACTTCGGGACCCCAATTTGATGGAGGACCAACTGAGATCAATTTGTAATGTAAATTCTTATAGATAAAGTGCAAGAGTATATTGAGTTAAGTTGTAATAGAGCAACTACAAATGCTTCATTCCTGTAAATTATTCCTGTTAAAGTTATAGTAGAAGCTTCTTTTGCAGAAGTCTTGAAATTCCACTCATTATGCAGCCCACTGTTTATTTTGGAATCACATAGAGGAACTACTGATGTTCCTCTTGATACGTTAGTAGAGTTTCATTTGAGCACCCTCTCCAAAAGAAGCTACTTCGAGACGAAGAGATCTCATTCTTAACTTTGGATTCAGATGATCAGAAGCAACAAAATGCTCAATGCACAGCACACGAAATAAACAGGGAAAAGGGACATAGGAGTAGCGAACATAACACTTTCAAGGAATATAATATTTATTCTCTGCTCTGCTCAATTCATTCATTCACAATTTGCGATAATTTAAAAGCTAAATGTCATGAAATTGATCTGCAAAACTGAATGTCAATAGCAATTCCAGTTCAAAAACCCTCCAAAACACCCCTAATCTCCAATTCACTAAGCTTTGATCTTCAAGACAGATTTTTTCCTTAATCTCAAGGAGAAATTCAACATGCAACTACTTGAGGCTCTGGGAACACTATATATTTCCTCCATAAATTCCTCTTGCCTTTCCACATTTTCTAAGAGATAACTAAGAGTCATATTTTGCAAAGCAACTGCATTCTTCAAAATCAGTTTTATCCATCTCAGCTCCATCGGATTCACATCATGTCCCATGAATCTAACTGATTTCAGGTGTCCAAATGAAGTATGCAATCCCTCAACGTCACCATCGCCCTCAGCATCATTGGTGTCATCAATGAACAAGTTAAATACGAGAGACTCCAAATAGGGTGATGCTTTGAGCAAAGCAATTACAGACTCTTCGCAGACTACATGGTATAGTTCCAACCGGTTCAAATTACGAAATGTGGGCAACTTGTTTAACAGATGTTCTGAAACAGAGAGAGCCCCTCCTAGAATTGGATTGATCATTGACAGACACTTGACATGTGAAACAGCTCCAAGAAACCTTCTTACAGCAGCAATTTGATTTATCTTTTGCTCCATGGCTTCATACTCGGTAAGATAAAAGAGAAGATTTGCTTTCACTGGTGCTACAAAGGTGGACAGAACATAGTCTTTTGCAACATTACTCTGGTAGTCGAGGGACACTAGATTTGGTGCATGAATTTTGAGAGTACAGCCTTGGATACCAGCTTTATCTCCATTGATTACCAATTTTTTCAGCCAGGGAGCCGAAATGCAAAATACACTCACAGGAAAAGTGCATTCAATCAGATTCAACTTTTCGAGCATACGACAATTCGTTAAAACTAGCTCATTCGAGCACTTGCCAGTAAATGTGATCTCATAAAGTGTAAAGCACTTGAGTTTTGGAAGACATATATTTAGGAAAGCGTATACTGCGGGTTATTCCTGTTTCTCTTAGCTCTAATGAAACCAGTGATTCACAACTAAAAAGAGACACAGGAATAATGAAGGGGGAGGGGGTTATTTGGCATAAATGGAGACTCACCTCTTCAACATTGAATTTGACAACAGAGGAGATGCAAGAATTTACCCGAGATGCTCCCATGTATTTTCTGCACTTCAGAGAGAATTTCTGTATATTCGATCCACGGTCGCGAAGAAGCAGAGTTCTTTCCACAAAGCCCATGAGTTTCTGAATTTCTGAAGAAGTTGATGTTTGACTGATCGACTCCATAAAATCCAGGATGGGGAAACAAGTCCAGAGATAATTCCATCTTTTGGATAAAACGCATGTACTCGCAATATCCTTGGTAGGAAGTAAAGAGAGGATCTGGTGAACTAGCGAGTCAGGCAAATTAGTGATCCTGTCTTTTGCCCCACTCATGTGTTTTTGCTCCTTAGATTTCATCAATCTTTCAGCCATGGGTGATTCAGTAGTTGTGGTAGTAGCAACAGCACCTCCGGATTGAGATTGTAGAAAGGAAAAATAAAGGGCATAAGTGTTTGTTCGATCCCAAAACAATATATTAATATGGAATGAAAGTATTTCAAATTGCCGTTATTAAACTCCCTAAAATAGGAAAAAATTTAGAAAATGGGGGGATTACATGGTATGTGGTTACAAAATTTCCTAAGAATTAGGAGACATTTTGAATATGGGAGGGATATGATTTCCGAGAATATTAGGAAATGGAAGGGGACACAGGCCACGACTAGGAAATGGGCGGGTATACAGGCCACGACTAAAAAAAAAGTTGCCATCTAATTTCTGCCAAAAATATATTCTAGCGAGTGTGATCCACAAGCAAAGCAAGTTTTGCACTCGCATGGATGAGTACCATTAGAGAATGTCATAGGCTCATTCCTGTTTCTGGTGCACATCCTTATACTAACTCACGCATGACTACTCTTCACATTGGCCTGCCCATTACCTATTCAAAAAGAACGGCAGCAAAAGGTAAGGAAATTTCGTGCCTTCTTCTAAAAAATGTTTTGCCTCCAGAAGCCAAGGAAAAGGGGGGAAAAGCAAGGTCTGAGCCCTGAGGCAAATAGTGATGGAAGTATGTGCAATTTCCATACCGCAGTTTTGCACCAGTTGACGTTTTTCTGTATCCCGTCAATTCTCTCTAACAACTGTATTATCCAGGAGTACAATATGCAAATACAATCTTTATTGGAAATTATGTAAAAAATATAAAAGTATCAACAACTGTGGCAGACAACTGTTCATCGAGTAATGATGAGTATTTCACAACATAGATAGAAACCCTTGGCTTCATCTTTTGTTTTCACCAAACTATTGCTATTTAGTTATGACATTATCGCTAAAGTGATACATTATCAAAGGAAAATGATGATCCCACCGAAGAATGATGAAAGTCATCAAAATCATTACATTCCACGCAGTCATATATAAAAGTAAACGGCATTATAAACCAAGTGCATTGGTGTCGCCAAGGAAAAGGTGGTTTCTAATTCTAACCTAGTTTAGACCTTTCTTCACTAGTGACTCAAAATGAGTTCTTGAAAGTTCTGTATACCCATTTCACTAGTCATAATAGAAAATTTGATAAAATTAAAAGATGCCTTCCCTATGGAAGAGATATCTGTATCTGTATTCTGAATTCTGTATGAAGAGAATAAAGTAGAAAAAAAATAAAGCATCTTTGGTTCTTAAGCTTTAGGTTTTCGCTTTTGCTTTTCCTTCTACCTCCTCCACTACTATTAAGCTTTACTCTTAAACTTTAGAGTTTTGTATTAACAACTGAAATTTCTGCCTAAACAAGAAAAGGATGTTCCTAAGGCAAGTCCAACGCAAACTTTGGGATCTGATCTGATTGATGACTTCTCGCAAGTCCAACCAGCTCCTACTCCAATACACTGTATCTGCCGGTTAAGTTAGTTAAATTAAACAATGAGAAATGGAACTCCCTAGCCGGAAGCAGATAAGTTATATGTGAATGTCAACACAACTAACTGATAACTACTTTTTTTTCTTCTAGAAAATCAGATGATAGACCTCTTACCAGACAAGTGATTAGCCATGACCTCTACCCATCTGTCGCGCATGACTGTCCAAACATAAACAGAATATTAAAATAAGGGACTTCTACTGTTCCATTGCAGCTGCAGTGTTTTGGTGATATAAAAACAAAGCTTTTTCATGAAGCGTTGTAGAAGGAAATAAAAGAACAAAGGGTATTTATTGGTAGTCTCACAACAAAAAAGGCCTTTTAAAACACACTGAATTATAAAAACTACAGCATTAACAAAGCTTTGAAAAAAAGCTATCTGATTCTAGGAAGAGAGAATAATAATCTAACAAAAGCAAGGCATGCCAAATCAATAATTTAATCTAAAAAGATAATCTTTGCCATCAACAGGTGTAATTCAGTAATCTTTCATTGATAAAGAAGAAGGTATATGAAGAAGATTAATGAGAACTTACACCAAAATGTTCTCTAGAAAGACTTGAGACTAAGAAAAAGCCTTATTCGAATCGCTTTATCGCCTTTTTCAACAAAGCTTATGCTTTTCCCTCCATTTCCATCTAGCTTGTCTTCGGGTGTCCGTGAATTTAACAGAGAACTTCTTCACCAAAACACACTTTTTTTTCCCATTCATGACATTAAAATACAGCCTTCCATTCAAAAGGAAAAAGGAAACAAACCCGAAACCCGAATTATTCTTTTCTCTTTCTTTCTCCTTCCTTATCAGTAGTATACCTTTGCTTCGGAATCGAGTTTCAGGTTTCTTGATACTAGCAAACTTCTCTGCAATTTCAAAGTGACACAAAAAGAATAATGCAGTTGGTTATGGAGGAAAGTAGTAACCATCTTCTATTCCATTGCTGTTGATTTCCTCAACCAAATAATCAAACCCTGATTCATCCACCAAACCAGAGCCTAGCACTCCTCAAGAACAAGCTAACGAGCACTTCTCCTAATTATCATGAGTCCAATCAGGTCTGTTACAAATCCCTTTTGAAAGGTATAATGTCGTGAAAAAAACATTCCTTTGTATCAATTTCATTGCCTGTTCCCGTTAACTGTGACTGAAATTATTTACTAACCTTTTTGTTTTTGGATGTGAGAAGTCATTTACTAACATTGTCGCTCTTTGTAGCTGATACTTCTAAAAGCTTCTGTTGCTGTTGTGGAGAAAATAATCATAAACACGAAGAACCAGAGAGAGTACCACCAACCAAAGAGAAACTTTCTGAGAAACCAGCAGGAACCATGCAGCAACCCAATCCTAATAACCAAGAGGACTTCAAACTGAAGGACACGAATCCTCGACTTGGAGAAAGATGGCCAAATGGGGGTGTTCGAGGTGGTGGGGGGTGGATGAGCGGAGACAAAATTACCAGCACTTACGACCTCGTCGAACAAATGTACTATTTGTATGTTCGAGTTGTCAAAGCCAAAGACCTTCCAACTAGTGCCATCACCGGAAGCTGCGATCCTTACGCGGAGGTAAAGCTTGGAAACTATAAAGGTACAACAAGACATTACGAAAAGAAAACAAACCCTGAATGGAGTCAGGTTTTTGCTTTCTCGAAAGAAAGGATTCAATCTTCAGTACTGGAGGTTTTCATCAAAGATAAAGAAATGGTTGGAAGAGATGATTACCTTGGGAAGGTACTGTTTGATCTTAATGAAGTGCCAACTCGAGTTCCACCTGATAGTCCCTTGGCTCCTCAGTGGTATAGACTCGAAGACCGACGTGGTGAAGGAAAGGTGAGAGGTGAAATCATGCTTGCAGTCTGGATGGGAACACAGGCTGATGAAGCCTTCCCAGAGGCCTGGAATTCAGATGCTGCTACCGTTCATGGGGAAGGCGTATTCAATATCCGATCAAAAGTTTATGTCTCACCGAAACTTTGGTACCTCAGAGTTAATGTAATTGAAGCGCAGGATGTACAGCCAAATGATAGAGGCCGGCTTCCGGAGGTGTATGTGAAGGCTCAGGTTGGTACCCAAATTCTCAAAACAAAGTTATGTCCAATACGAACGATGAATCCACTTTGGAACGAAGATCTCGTCTTTGTAGCAGCTGAACCATTTGAAGAGCAACTGGTCCTTACGGTTGAGGATCGAGTACATCCGTCCAAAGATGAAGTGCTTGGGAAGATAAGTTTGCCCCTCAACGTGTTTGAAAAGCGCTTGGACCACCGCCCTGTTCACACTCGGTGGTTTAACCTCGAAAAGTTTGGATTTGGAGCCTTGGAAGGTGACAAAAGGAAGGAGCTCAAGTTCTCAAGCAGAATTCATCTAAGAGTGTGCCTCGAAGGTGCTTATCACGTTCTTGATGAATCAACAATGTACATAAGCGACCAACGCCCAACCTCAAGGCAACTATGGAAACAACCGATCGGCATTCTGGAAGTAGGTATTCTCAGTGCACAAGGGCTCCTCCCAATGAAAATGAAAGATGGGCGAGGTGCCACAGATGCTTACTGCGTCGCCAAGTATGGGCAGAAATGGGTGCGAACAAGAACAATAATCGACAGCTCCGGCCCAAAATGGAACGAGCAGTACACATGGGAGGTTTATGATCCCTGTACAGTGATCACATTAGGTGTTTTTGACAACTGCCACTTGGGCGGTGGTGAAAGACCTGGTGGCGGGGGCGGTGGTGGCGGTTCTGGAAGAGATTCAAGAATCGGAAAGGTAAGGATTCGACTGTCAACACTGGAAGCAGATCGAATTTACACAAATGCTTACCCGCTTCTCGTACTTCATCCATCTGGAGTGAAGAAGATGGGTGAGCTGCAATTAGCTGTGCGTTTCACATGCTTGTCCCTTGCTAACATGATATACCTTTACGGTCATCCACTATTACCAAAAATGCATTACCTGCATCCATTCACAGTAAACCAATTAGACAGCTTAAGATACCAAGCCATGAGTATAGTTGCTGTAAGGTTGGGACGAGCTGAACCGCCGCTGCGAAAGGAAGTCGTTGAGTATATGTTGGATGTAGATTCTCATATGTGGAGTATGAGAAGAAGCAAAGCTAACTTCTTTCGGATAATGTCCTTACTGTCTGGAATGATCTCGGTCAGTAGATGGTTCGACGACGTTTGTCACTGGAAGAACCCAATCACATCAGTTCTTGTTCACGTTCTCTTCTTAATACTGATTTGGTACCCCGAATTAATTCTTCCAACAATCTTCCTGTATATGTTCCTCATCGGATTATGGAACTACAGATTCCGAGCTAGGCACCCACCACACATGGACACAAGACTTTCATGGGCAGAAGCAGTTCATCCAGATGAGCTCGACGAAGAATTCGACACTTTCCCAACATCAAGACCACAAGATATTGTAAGAATGAGGTATGATCGGCTCAGAAGTGTCGCAGGAAGGATTCAGACAGTGGTAGGAGATATGGCAACTCAGGGAGAGAGATTTCAGTCTCTGTTAAGCTGGAGAGATCCTAGAGCAACAAGTCTCTTCATAGTTTTCTGTCTCTTTGCAGCTATCATTCTGTATGTAACTCCTTTTAAGGCACTGGCTCTGCTCATAGGGTTATATATGCTACGCCATCCAAGATTCCGAAGCAAAATGCCTTCCGTTCCCAGCAATTTCTTCAAGAGGTTGCCGGCTCGAACTGATGGAATGCTTTAATCAGTTGCTTAGCAACATTAAAGAGTGATGCCTCTTCTCACAGCTGAAGATACTTGTAAAACGCGAACTTGCATTGTTCGAATTAGTTCTGCTTTTTCAGATGTATTAGTATTTATTATGACTCCAGAATTTCAATGAAGTCTAATGGGTTATTTGGTTATCCTTTTCTAACCGTTCCCTCTCTTTCGAATAGCGAGAAAAAGAGAGGATGTATAACAAAACTTCGCACGGAGTAGACTTCCTTCTTCAAAGGTAGAATGTTTCTGCACACACTACTGATTCCAGGCCATAGCAACTGAAACTTTCAAGAACAACAAAATCTTGATGACTGACTGAATGATTAGAAGAAATGGACACTTCTTCTCTTCAGGAGAAACAAACCTTTGCAAAAAGCTAGATTTCATAAGCTACAAGTCGACTTATGTTCTTGAGTTTTCTGTCTAGTGATCCATTAAGTTTGCCCAGATAAATATTCACCACAGAAAATAAAGTCGGCTGGCTTTGCAACTGGTACTGAGCTGAGGAGGGTACTGCCCAGATAAACATTACCCTTGGCCTGAGGTTCATAACCAACAACGCTGAAATAATCTCCCAGAGAATAAACATGCTCAAATTTCCAAAATAATAAACAAAATTCATATACTAGATCAAACAAAGCCTACTTACGACATATATTATGGAGAATGATCGAACACAAGACCCTACATTGCACAATTACAAATAAACAAACGAGAAAACAAAGAGTTACTCAGTAAACACTATGTAATTAAACCTCCATGTTCCCAAATACCTTACAGTTCATCAGTTCTGATACAATATGACTCAAATTCGAGTAATGAGGTCTAAAAGTAAAATACGAATATCGGAAACTAGATAGGAACACGGAAAAAATCCCCCTTAAACTGAAGGTCCATGACCGATGTTAAATATTCAATCTGTTGAGGCTTACAGAATACAGTCAAGTTCGTGGTACATACTGAATTAAAATGTTTTTGGTATTTGTGTATTCAATTCCGAATCTAGTACAATCAAATAGCTGGAACAAACCCCAAAATAATGAACTGGAATTAATTCACAAATTTCTTTCGGTACAACCAAGTACAACTTTAGGAGCTCTAGATTCCGATAAACACAACAACAGAAGAAAAAACATAAAAATAACAAGGATAACTAATTTACTACATTATGTTCGAACTGGTTTAGTTTCCCCAATCTTATACAAGAGTTTCAGAAGACAATTCAACTAGATCCCTAACAAACCAAACAAGAAAGTGTAAAAATTGAAATAAGAATCAATCAGTGAATTCCAGCTGCAAACAATATATACACGTACGCACTGAAAACCCAAAATCAAACCGGAAGAGGAGATACTAAAACAAACCTAAAAACGATGGATCAGAGATTAGCCAACATGAAAAGGACCTATATCACCACTTCTGATTGAACTAGCAATCTCATCAGCAAAAGCAAGACATGAAGAAATCCAATAACATAAACCCAACCATATCATTTTTCCCATTATAAAAGAATTTTCCCATGTCACCAACATCTCTGTCACAGACTCTCTAATTTTCTTCAATTCAAAAAAATCTCTCTTTCTCCTTTGAGAAACATATGCGCCCTTTTTCTTTTCTCTTTCTTTTTTGCTTTGTAATATCAATTTCAGGACCCAGATATTAATGTTGGGTAGAGTCGTTTTGTTTGACTCAAGTCTAAGAGTCCTGGATGCGGGTTTGATCATCTTATGAAACAGAAAAGCTAGGACCTCCCCACCAATTTCGGCTGCCCTGGAAATCTTCTCTTCTAAATTTCATTCTTTCTATTATTAATCAAAAGAAGGGTTCATATTTTTTTCATTCATTCTATTGGATTAATCAAAAGAAGGGTTACTCCTGCAGTTAAACCAAATTTTCTATCACAGGAAGGAGACACTGCAGTAGGCACTAAGAATGGCAATGCTTACCCCTGCTTTCACAGCAAAGCATGCTTAATCATCACAAGGAAAGTGAAAGTCCAGATCAGAGGAATCAAGAGATACCAACACTCCTCACAAGAAAACAACTCCCTACATCTATTGAACACATGATTTTTTGGCCGACATACTATCCCTCCCTAAATGAAAGGATATCCTTTGTATCAACACAAATGGACATGCAGTAACTAAACAATCTCAAGAGATTACTAGCATACCAAACCGTGATAATAAAAAGAAAATCAACAAAACATAGCTAACTGAATGTTGCATATATGAATCCATTTAACCAAACAAATATATCAAGCTAAACTTATAAAGCTACGCTAGGCTCAAAAACCAGATCCGCCTTCTTAAACACAGATAAATGTAACAAGGTTTCACAAAGAAAATTTCTTGAGGTGGCAAAAAGAGGCTACAATGCTTCGGAAGAGATCTTTCTTAGAAGACTAGTTCATGTGGCTTCATGCCAGACTTAAGAGAGAATCTTGCAGCCAAATAGGTCTTCAAATCTGCTACTCCCTCAATGGCCTTCAACAATGAAGCATCAACAGCCTTTTGGTCATCCTTCTTGTCTTGTGGCAGGTTGTTCTTCTCCTACAAAATTCAAAAAGGAGAGAAAATTCAATAAAGAACTAAAATAAGATAAGATACAAATACAAACACAAACATTAAATGGTTGATCAAAAGAGAAATCACCAACCTTTTCTTCAGATTCAAAGAACTCTCCCTCACCCTTCTTCTTCTTCTTCTCAGTTGCCTTAGTGAAGTACTTGTCATCAAACTTGTCAGAATTAACACCTGAGATATCAACCTTGGTGGAAGTTCCAATAACATATGCTTGGTTGACACGCCTTAGAGGAACACCATTAACCTTGAAGGGACCTGTAGCAGTAGGATGAGATAATAAGTGCCTAGACAAAATTCAGGAAGCACTGGAAAGGAAACAACTTTGAATTTATATGTACAGCAATGTTATCATGATGCATAAGTGCCTAGACAAATTACAGGAAACACTGCTAGAAAGGAAGCTTTAACATTACAGTTTTTCTTAATATATTCTTAATATACAAAGATTACAGAAGGTGTACTATGGTTGAGAATCTGAAGCATGGTTCAGATTAACCTAGTTAACATTAATGTTCAAGCCTAAAGATAACTACATTACAATTGTCCTGCATATTAGAACATCATATCAATTTAAGATTTACTGATTTATTGACTCCTACATCATAACTAGGTTAATATCAAATCATGAAATTCTATGGATACCAAATTACTACAAAAACCTACATAGAAAACAAAAAATTGCATTCACAAAAAAATGACCATTATACCTAAAGCCTCAACAATCTTAATGAGAATCCCATTATTTCCAACACTTAAAATGGACCACCCAATCTAATATTACTAAAATGCATTTAGAATAATAAGTACCACATGCCAAGCTCAAAACCCTAAAACATGAAACCATTTCAGATCTTTAATTAAATCAAGTAAAATGGACGAGGAAGCCTCACCAGTAACGAGGAGCAATCCAGATGGGAGTTGCTTCAAGAAGACAACTCTCTTTCCCTTAAACCTTCCAGCCAAGATAATCAGTACTGTTCCAGGAGTGATACTTGCCCTAATTTTTCCAAAAAGCAAACAAATCCAAACATAAATATTAAAAAAAAAAAAAAAGATTCAGAAATCAAAAACCCTAAAAATGAAACAATACCTAAGTTTGGTTGGCTTAGCCTTGCGTTTGTTAACCAATGGCTTCTTAACATCATCAGCTGGGTAAAACTTTGGTGCTTTAACAACAGCAGCTGCGGCGGCTGGTTTTGCATCATGCTTTGGAAAAGCTCCGCCGTTTTTGGCCTTGATTGCCCAGAGACCTCGTTTGTGGTACATTTTTGATCGAGAGTATTTTCCAACGCCTCTAATCAGATCAGGGTTCCTAGAAACCTTAGGAGTTCTAACCTTAGATGGAGCCATTAGAGAAGCTTAAGGATTTTTTTGTGCAGACTGCTGCTTTCTTTCTCTCTCTATCAGCGTAAAAACCCTAAGAAGAGTTATGCGATGAAAATCGTTTGCAATTTATATAAATGCACAAACCCTAGATTAAATAAGGCCAGGAATTTATAAAGTGAAGCCGCCCAAACCACGAGATCCAGCCCAAAGTAAATTAAGAGTTACTGAAAGCGGCCCAATTCGCCAACCGGACTTTAA
>JAJJMA010045455.1:0-11782 GCA_023529015.1 Papaver nudicaule
TGATCTTCTCATAAATGCGCAACCACTTCTCAGCTTCCTGTCGGTGACGTGTCCTTTACCCGCTGACAACAGTTCGCCCTCCATTCTTCTGGCGATATTCGCTGATGTGGCCTCAGCGGTCATTTGTTGATGTAGCCTCAGCGACATTATATGCTAATGTAGTCCTTGGTGTTCCACCCGCTAATCTCCTATGCATGGCGATAAACCTAAACTTCTGTTGATGATTCTGTACTTCTCACTGATATCCTTCTTACGTAGCCTCACCTCTAGGATGCTTTTATTTGTAGAAAGCATTTTCTACACTCACAGGACATGTTGAGGTTGACGAGAAGACTCATCGTATGTGTCCTTAGTCCCCAGTCCCCTATTGACAGAATCATCTCCAACATTGGTGGGTTGTTCAGCTATTGCGTAGAGTCGTGGGAAAGTGCAGGGTCGAAATTTCTCCATTAATTATTGATGACGTGGTTTCATTCCTCCTATGCAAATCCCCACCAACATTGAATCATCCATCTCTTCACCGTGATAATCCAAAGCATTGGCCCTGAATCTTTGTATGAAATCATCTGGATTTTCCATTTTTCGTTGACAAGTCTTTGCCAGATCTGAAATAGTAACTCGTCTTGGAAAAAGAGTATTAACCCTAGTTGCATAGGTGGTCCCCACAGGAGTGGTGGTGGTTCCCACGATATGAGCAGAGGTAACTTTTGTAGTAACAGTTGGAGAAACAACATTGTTAGCGTTTTGTGTGGTGGGACCAGCAGAAGGTGTGCTGACGCCACTGATGTTGATACTAATTTTCCCATATCATACATTAAATAAAAATAAGTGGAGTAACAGTAAAGATGGTTAGATAAGTGGCCTTAGTCCTGCAATACCTCGGACATATCCACGAGGGTGAAAATATCACTAGAGGTATCTAAACTTAGTTATGCGTCTTTAACTATACCAACCCACCGTTAGAAGGATACACAACGGAGTCTGCTGTTTATCCTACACGAGCATTATAATGACTTCAATAATCGTAATCACACAGCAACTCTCATTCCCAGTGCTATTTACGGATAAGATAGCAAGTCCAAGGAGTTCATCGTAGTTTTGGGAGCTCAATGATCGGATAATCTCTATGACGGAGAGATCAAATCACATGGAGTGATTAACATTAAAATAGTAAATGATACACCAATATAATGAGGTTCAACACGTCGTGCTTACATCCTCGGGGAAAACTATAGCTCATATTCATATTCACACTATTCTTGATTACAATATTCTGGGTGGGCTAAAAGATAGTGAGTGTTTCCTCAGCGTATCCACCTAAATTTCCTCGACCCCCACTCTCTCAGTGGAGTGGGGTATTTATAGTTGTTTGTGGAGGCAGTTAGTTTTTACTACACTTGGTTCCTTCTACATTTGATGTCGTTTGCCAACAGCTGGACTTCTTGCACCGCCTTGGTTGCCCAATCCTGAGTCGACACCTCCTTAGCAGAATCTATCTTCACTGCTCAACTTCTTCGATGATCTTGATGCGCTGGTTCTTATCCTTTGGTGACTCATCACCGCTTAGGTATCCACTTGGTGATCGACACGTCTCCCTATCCTTCTGTCGCGGCGTAGGTATCCACTTGATGTATCTCTGAAGAACAAAGAAAGGCATCCGATATGAAACTTGATGTTGTTCTTGAACACGTTTTAAGTTTAGGCAAGGAGTTTAATAAACTCACCAATCTCATCACTGATCTCACCTCAAGAGTAGCTGCTATTGAACAAGACTGGACTACCTATGAAGAACCAGAGAAGGAGGTAACTGAAGAATAAATTTCTTTACATTATCTAGATGAGAAAAATCTTCGTTCAAGAATAAGAGGCCTTTTCAAGCATAATTAACTCAGAAGTTGGAAAAACTCCGCAGTTAATCGTGCTCGGGCGGGAGTAGTCCAGGGATGGGTGACCTCCCGGGAAGCTGCTGCTGGATGACCGCAGCAATGCCCGTTGAAAACCCTACACTGCCGGATGACCGCAGTGGTTAAGTGGGGACAGTATCGGTGGAGGGACGGGTCGTTACACTTGGTGATCACTATAAATAGATGACCTTCTGCAAGATACAATCTCAATCCTCTACACATCTGTGTATCCTTGCATAATGGTTGGTCGTCATCTCGAAGTCCTTTTGGACTACGACTATTGAAAGACTTCACTTGAGGATCGTGAAGCACAGGTCAGAAGTAAAATTTCATCCTGTATCTTGGGTCGATTGAATATTTTCAATCTTATCATGACCAGGATTTGATAGAAACTTCGTAAGGTAGATCTTGTATCGTAAACCCTAGAAGTTCCCAACGCATATTCACGAACTAGGTTTCATACTAAGTTCTCACACGTTTGGAGGTAAAGATGTTTAGGCTAGATCAATAAGCCTTATTCAACATATCGATTTCCATTAACCTTGACTTTAAGTCTAAAGGAAATCACAATCGTATTCTTGTTTGATTACTTGGATACTTTTAGGCGTCCTGTTAGAGGAAAGGTAGCGCTAGTCTTCACGAAAGCAAGTGGAGCAACTCCTAGGCCTGCAAAGGACGTCAACTAGGGGAATCAAGTACGTAGGTTTCTGCGGGAGCCAAGAGACGTAGGAGCACATTGGTAGCTGAGTTGCTTGTAGGGCGAATTAAGTCTCGATCAGTCCAGTCCGAAGTCTGAGAGTAGGCTAGCGTCTGTATACCGTTCATACTAAGGGTATTCACATCTGGACGAGGTCCCGGGGTTTTTGTGCTAGGTTTGCAGTTTCCCCGTTAACAAAATTCTGGTGTCTTGCATTACTTTTCCCTTCCGCATTATATTGTCTCTAATCTATATAATTGAAGTAATTGCAAGTTTGTTGATTCATAACCTTTGAGTGAATCCATCTTTATTGAGATTTACAAGAACCACGTTCTTGTTAGGGTTCGGTTCTTTGAACTATACTCAGGTTGTTGTTTGAATATTGATTTGTGAGATCGTTCAAACAATTATAATCAACTAGGTTCACGAAAACTAAAAGTTGGTGGTGTATCTCGGTATCCCCGCTTTTTCAGTTGGTATCAGAGCCGGCAAACACCTTGTAAAGGACGTAACTGTCTGTGTTTGACGCTTTCGTGAACTATGAACACACATTCTGCGAATGTACATGTTCCACCAGTCTTTCATGGCACAAATTATATATGGTGGAAATCTCCTATGTGGTCGTTTCTACAATCTCGAGACTTTGACAGTTGGGTCTACGTGATTGATGGATACACACCACCTACTCTTACTATAGGAGAAGGTGATGCTGCTGTCACTCGCAATAAGAAACCAGGCGAGTATGATGAAAACAACAGAGCCAAAGCTAAACTTGAAGTTGATGCGCTTAACGCCATCATTCACGCCATAACTCTCGATCTGCATCATCATGTGGAAACATGTGAATTTGCTAAAGATACTTGGGATATTTTGAAAACAATATACGAAGGTAATACTACGGAGAAAGAAGCAAGACTTCAAAATCTCATGTCTGATTGGGAAAATCTCCGAATGTCTGATGAAGATACCTTTACAAAATTAAATCACAAGCTCTCTGAAATCATGAACGCCTCTCTATCACTAGGGAAAACTATCGAAGAAAGAGATATTATACGAAAAATTCTAAGGTCCCTTCCTCCCAGATATGATTCAAAAAAACATGCCATCCAAGAAAAACATGGATATGACAAGAGGTGATTTGGTTTCTAAACTAAAAATCTTTGACTATGAGCATCAAAGTAAAGTCATATCCCTGAAGGCTCAGACCCCTGAGACACCTCTTGATAAAAATCCTGATTCTGAATTAAATGATGAGGAATGGAAATTACTTTCTCTCGTCTCTCAATTGTTAAGAAAGAAAAGGATCCCACGTACTTTTTCTTCTCACAACAAAAAACTGAATTGGGAAAATACAGAGGATTTACCACAGTGCTTCAAATGTCTAGGTTATGGACATATCTCTCCTGATTGCCCTAACAAAGACTACTGTGATAAATTGAAAGCCTTCAACGCAACTCTAGACTGTCCTGAAGAGGAACGCTTGGGGCTCACTCCATTGCATAAGGATCTCTGTATGCATTCATCTTGCTTATCATTAAGTGCTCAACATGATGATATCCATTAAGAGAAGCAAATCTGTCTATTGACAGAAAAAATCACTCTGCTTCAAAAAGATCTTGAAAAAGAACGGATTGAACATAAAGAAGACAGGGAACAATTCATGCTTGAGTTGTCAAACCTTGAGTCTCGTATTCAGAACTTTGAAAGACATTCTCTGTCTAGTATAATGTATCTTCATAACATTGAAACTCAACAGTTGAGAGAAGATAACCTTGTACTCAGGAACAGATTAGATAGTCTGTCTATTTCAAAAGAAGTTTTCTCTAAATTGAAAAAGTGAATAATTGTAGAACTTCTCCAAAGAAGTTGTCTCACATGAGACCCCCTCGTGATCTTGGATCTCGACCTACAATTATTGCTTCTGTTAAAAAACCTTCCTTACTTAATACTGTAAAGAAATGGGTTGAGAAAAGGCATGTCAGACAGATCATAGATGATAAAAAGCCTGTCAACACTGGTTTTCAGAAAAATATTAACAAGTCTCTTTCAAATTGCAGAAAAATTATTCATTCCATGGAGACGAATCTATCAAACATGATTCAAAAGACTGATCAACCAGGTATGCCCTCTACTAACAACTCGTGGATCCCTTCTAAGAGAAAGAAGAGAAGTTCACGTAGTCCTATAGAGAGGACCTTAGTTTCCCCTTCTCAATAAGAGATTGGACTCTCGCTATTGGTAATCCTTGTAGCGAGAAAATGTCTAAAATAGGATTCTGTATAAAAGCTTTTATTTTGGAATAGTGCATAAACAAATATTTACCTATTATCTAAATAAGACAATAATCTATCATCTTTTATATTTTTTGAGCAATGATCTCCAAAAGAGATGTGTCCACGCTCAAAGGATTATGTGATCCTTTGTCCTGATGGTTTATGATCACCAATGTTGTAATCATAATTGTCTTACAGCACCTATCTTACGCCTCCTGAAATTGCAGTGAGCCGAAACAAGATTTTATAATATAAAGGTGCTATCACATCATCTTAAAAGAGTCCAAAATGTAATGACTCGATGTGGATGTCAACATCTTTTGTGCTACTTCTAGAATTCTCCCTGCCTCTGACTCCTAAGGCAAGAGTCACAGGATCCATGGGAATCACTATGAGCAAGCCAAAAGGAATATATGCTCTAATAATCATATTGTTGACATTTTAAACTTATTACTTGAGGTAAAAAATTGTCTTATGAGATGTACCCTTGTGGTCACACTATGCTTAAAAATGTCTTTTTTTACCTCAACAAAAACTGTTGTTCAAAGGACGTTCGCGACTTGTCATGAACGCAAAACCTGTCCCTTGAAAATCCTAAACTCTGTGTCTGAACCTTATATAAGGAAGAGTAGGAAGGGTTATTCAATCAGTCCAAAAGAAGGAATTCTTTTCTCCTTAGAACTGAAACTGCAAGATGAACGACAATACATGGACTGTTATTCTTCCTTCCTATAAAAAGATTCGAATTGAATCTTCAGACAGTGAATCTAGTATTACACAAGAGAATAAAGCATTATCTGCTCAATGCTCAATTCCATGTATCTCTGAAGAACAAAGAAAGGCATCTGATATGAAACTTGACGTTGTTCTTGAACACGTTTTAAGTTTAAGCAAGGGGTTTAATAAACTCACCAATCTCATCACTGATCTCACCTCAAGAGTAGCTGTTATTGAACAAGACTGGACTACCTATGAAGAACCAGAGAAGGAGGTAACTGAAGAATAAATTTCTTTACATTATCTAGATGAGAAAAATCTTTGTTCAAGAATAAGAGGCATTCTTGCCTAAGTCATCATGGGTTTAAATTATATGAGTGATTTGCTTAAATTGCATTACCTAGTTTTCATCAATTAATCGAGGTTATTAAATTAAAATCTTAATTGATGACTGCAATGCTTGATCTTAATTGATTATCTATATGAATGTATTGCAAAATCGTGAAATTGTTTTTTTAGCCATACCATCCGTTCGGGTAAGCAGTTCATGAAAAATTATCAAAGTCCATGCTTCTGACTCTTATGGCTTAGGGGAGACGATTTTGATAATAAGGTACCTCGTAGAATACAATATTGAACTCTGCTGGATTAAATGTTGTACCTTTAATTCTTAGTCATACAACCACTAGGAAGGGGTAACCTAATGTTTTCTCTAAAGGCGATGGTTGGCCGAAACTCTCTGAGAAAGTAGGAAGATTAAACCTTGAATTCCTATTTGACCGTAACTGGCTAGGAAAGAAAAACATATCTACAATTTCACTTGTGAAAATTGTACCCAAGAATTTATTCTAAATCCTTGCTTGGGAAGGTAGTCGCGTTGTTCCTTATGGAATGACAAATAATGGGGGAGAGTTCTTTTGAACTTGTGCTTTATGGTAATATCTTTTTGGGGAGTGCGGCTGTGGAATCTACAAGAGAATTGCATCTGTTTATCTCTCGTTTCAGGTATGTTTACCTTTGTCTACATTGATTACTGCGATTTTATGAGGATTCTTATATTTCTTTTCTTTGTCTATTTTAATGACAAAAAGGGGGAGAAATCTTGTAGTAAGGGGGAGTAAAATCTTTCTATCTACTACGACAAGTGTCTACGGCATTGTCATAGGGGGAGTATAATCGATGTGCTCGTCATGCCAAAGCAAAAGTTAGTGTATTGAGTAAGGGGAGAACATATCAAATTGTGTAGTATCTTGAAGCATCGATGCAATATGCTTACCAAGTTTTACATACTACTCAATTGCATAACAAACTCTTGTTGGACTATGTCCTTCTAGAAACCAAGATGTGTGGTGACTTTGAGTTTGTTATCTCTACCTTGAATCTTCACTTGCAGGAACACTCATATCTGAAGACGCTGAAGATTACAAGAAGATCAAGTACATTATGGTTAGGGCTAAACGATTTTACTTTTTGAATCCATATGTAAGATTGGTTTTTGTCACTAAAATTGACAAAGGGGGAGATTGTTAGAGCATTGCCGGTTGAACCCACTAATATTGCTATCTCAAGTCAGTTGTCAAGTTTATGAGACAAAAACACAATCCTTGATAAGTTTACTCTACAACCTCGGACTAGGATAGTTTTAGGTAATCGAGACGAAGACCGAAGCTTACTACTTGATAAATCATAACGTCCCCGCTAAAGGTTAGAAAGGTTTTTCCTTTCCGTATCGTATTTACCATTTCTATCATACCAATAGTCTATGGTGTTGTTTATATGATCCAAAGGTATTCTAGGATTTCCGCCTTTGCATTTGTCACACTAGTGATAATATGTATAGGTAAAGTATGTTGAATTGTCTCTTGAAATTGACCATAACGGTGAACGCGTACATGAACGCGTACATGTGATTGTATGGCATTTCAGAGAATGAGAAAAAGTTTGTATGAACGCGTTCATGAATGCGTACATACAAGTTCCTGAATTCACATAACTCTATTTGACTGCTCTATGAACACGTACATATAAACCCTGAGAAAACTTCCAAACTTTCATATCATTGAAGTTTTCGGTAGAGGCATGATTAGTTCTCGGACTCGTCATTACTTGGCCCATGGAATTCAACTACTTAATCCAAGCAATGTTCAAACAAGTATTTGGACCAGAAGTCGCAAAGCGATGTCCAAACATATATTGGACAAGAATCGCGAACCTTCAAACATGGTTGAGTCTTCTTTAACTATTGGCCTAGTCTAAAGTTCATAGAAGATTGAGAATGGGTAATCAAGCTATGAACCTTCTTAGTTCCGGAACTTGCTTGAGCCCTACTCAAGGTTGCTTAAACTTTAAGCAAAGCCTCCCTTGGTGATCACTATAAATAGATGACCTTCTGCAAGATACAATCTCAATCTTCTACACATCTGTGTATCCTTGCATAAAGGTTGGTCGTCATCTCGAAGTCCTTTTGGACTACGACTATTGAAAGACTTCACTTGAGGATCGTGAAGCACAGGTCGGAAGTAAAATTCCATCTTGTATCTTGGTTCGATTGAATATTTTCAATCTTATCACGACCAAGATTTGATAGAAACTTCATAAGGTAGATCTTGTATTGTAAACCCTAGAAGTTCCCAACGCATATTCACGAACTAGGTTTCATACTAAGTTCGTCACGCGTTTAGAGGTAAAGTTGTTTAGGCTAGATCAATAAGCCCTATTCAACATATCGATTTCCATTAACCTTGACTTTAAGTCTAAAGGAAATCACAATCTTATTCTTGATTACTTGGATACTTTTAGGCGTCCTGTTAGAGGCAGGGTAGCGCTAGTCTTCACGAAGGGAAGTGGAGCAACTCCTAGGCCTGTAAAGGACGTCAGCTAGGGGAATCAAGTACGTAGGTTTCTGCGGGAGCCAAGAGACGTAGGAGCACATTGGTAGATGAGTTGCTTGTAGGGCGAATTCAGTCTCGATACAGTCCAGTCCGAAGTCTTAGATTAGGCTAGCGTATGTATACCGTTCATACTAAGGGTGTTCACCTCTGGACGAGGTGCCGGGGTTTTTCTGCTAGGTTTGCAGTTTCCTCGTTAACAAAATTCTGGTGTCGTGCGTTACTTTTCCCTTCCGCATTATATTGTCTCTGATCTATATAATTGAAGTAATTGCAAGTTTGTTGATTCATAACCTTTGAGTGAATCCATCTTTATTGATATTACAAGAACCACGTTCTTGTTAGGGTTCGATTCTTTGAACTATACTCAGGTTGTTGTTTGAATATTGATTCGTGAGATCGTTCAAACAACTATAATCAACTAGGTTCACGAAAACTAAAAGTTTGTGGTGTATCTCGGTATCCCCGCTTTATCGGTAACAGCTTCAACACGCGTCCTTCATGCTCATGCCTACCTAGAGTAGGTGTATCATGACCCTCGGTTCCCATCATCCCTCGTGATGGGGTAAAGCGCGTGGAATATGGATTTGGTACTCCGTCTTCTCTTTTATACCGTGCCCCGGGTCCTAGGTAGGTGACACGTGGTCGTCGATATTTTGGTATTAACAGTTTGCCCCTTTTCTTTCAGTTATTACCAAGGGTAATTATGGAAGAAAACCCTTCGCTTTCCGCCGCCACTTTCCCACGTCTTTATTATGTGGTCCCAACCTTAGATCGTGTATAGGATTTATCCTCGTATCTTGCGTCAGTTACTAATCATTCCTCAAGGCTATAAGTACCAGAAAGAGGATCTGGGTTTTAACTTCTTCTTCTTTATTTCTTCTCTCTGCTTCCTCTGGTAGGAAATCTCTCTTTCTCCTGTTGCTGTCGGTTTCTTCTCTTCTTTTTGCTCTAATCTTTCCTTCTGGTGGGTTTTGTCGGCAAGCTCTTGCTTTTCCTCTACTCGGTGCAGTTTCCTTCTTCAGGTAATTCTTCTGGTTTCTCTTTTCCTTTTGTAATGATATTGCTTCTTCTTCTTCGTATAGTGTCATCGATCACTGCTGATGTTAACTGCTTGGTTCATTTTCTTCGCCCGTAGTGATTGTTTGTGCTTGTTGTTGATTTGTTTTGTTCCCCCTGTATGGCGATTGCTTTGTTTTCCATGGCTGTTCTTGCTTTTGCTGCATTTTTACTCTTTCTCTTGTCTTCCCAGAATCATGACGAAAAGGAAATTCAAGGCTTCGAAGTCTAAGTCAGATACTTCGTCCCCTACAGCCTCGGTTGAAGTAATTAAAACTAGTACGCCCCACTACGAAGTTTCGAGGCTTGAACTTACGTCGATAAAGGGTTATCGTCACATTCCCCTCGAGGAGATCAAAAGTACCTACTCCCTTGATGGTTTTGAGATTGAATACTATGGAGAACGGACGTACTGACCGAGCATATGGTTTCCAGTTTCTCATTTGACGAGAACACCCTTCTCATTACTGTTGGTCAACTTGTTGCTGGCTTAGTTCTTCCCATGTTCAACCCTGATGATCTCTTTTACTTTGATGTGCTGTCGAACCGCAAAATTTCCTCAAAGAGCTTTATTCGAGGAATCTTTCAGTATAGTAAAAACTTCCTTAGGCTTCTTCATGAGTGTTGGCTTCGTAGCAAAGGTAAATCAAGGATAAGCTGTTATAATCCTTTCGGTCCTCCTGTTAATGATGATCCTTCGCGCTATACTCCTGCCAATTTTAATGTAAAGTGGGTGATGCTATTCAAGCCACGAATTATTTGTCGTGGTGTGTTGGCCGTCGTCGTCTTAGAACTCCGGAACTCCCTTCGTTGCTAGTGGACTGTGATGATGTTAATCGTACCAAGATTCCTGGTAGTAAAGATATCTTCCCGATAGAGGAAATAATTCGTCTTGATCATGACCGAAGGTGGATGCGAACTCCTCTGAAACTTGTTGGCCTTGGTTTGCTGGTCTTAAGATTGATGCTTCGGGAAATAGAGTGCCGAGGCCTTTATCTGAGCTTCCTCCGCAGTATCGCGACTACATTGCTTGGATGTTTAACAAGGAGTCTGCTACTGTGCCTAGAAAAAGGAAAGCTAAAGCTGGAAAGGCGATGTATCTACTTCGGGGAAGAATGATGGTTCTGCTTTGTTGTCAAAGGTATGGTTTTGATTTTGAATTTTTTGTATTTGCCTGTTTTTTCCCCCCGACGCCATAGTTTTGACAAACGTACATGTTGTTGCAGTCTAAGAAGCGTTCTTTGAAGAAGAAGGTTGGTGAAGCAGAAGAGCAAAGTACTGGTGGTAGCCCTCCCAACGAGCTGTTAGAGGATGACCTTGCTGATGGTGCTGGTAAGGGGAAAAGGGCTGTTGTCGTCTTGGAAGGAGAAGATGAAAATGACAGTGATGATGATGATGAAAGTGCATCGTCCAAGTTCTCCTATGACGAGAGTATGGATATTGATGTTAAATCTAGGAAGCGAAAAAATGATAGTAGTGTTGGGGGTAGTGGTGATGCTTTTGTTGGTACTGGTTCGAGTAATGTTGACCAGCCTATTGACCTAACCTCTGAGAATGAGAAGAAGAAAAGTAAAGTTGAAGGAAGTATGAGTAGTCCTCTGCAGCGTACTCCGTTGGCTGGTATACCTGCTTCGTCTTCTGGTGTGGGAAATACTCCGTTTTTTAGTTCTCCGCTGCCCGGTCTTCCTTGTTTATCTTGGACGGGTTCTACTCCCAGGGGTACAGTTGGTATTTATCCGTTGCTGAGCACCAGTACCTCCTCTGCCGTCCATGTTACTCCCTTTAATGGTGGTTTGGGTGCTTCTTCGTTGTTCAAGATAGTTCCTCATGCCCCTGCGGCTGTATCTTCGGCTGGTAGATCCCCGCTTCTGATGGAGTCGGACGAGGTATTGTTTGCCCGCTGTTTGAGTCCTTCGTCGCATGTTTCTTCTGCGAATGCATTGTTAGTGAGTCCCGAGGAGAAATCGCAGTTGGAAAAGACCTTGGGGTCTCAAGTGGCAAAGATGCAGGATTGGTTTTTGGACCCTTCTGATCCCCTTGATGTTGGTCAAGTACCTATGTTGGAGAAGGCCTAGGAAATAGTGAAGCAGTTCTCAGGCTCCCTGCTGGAGTTGAACTTGTATGCGGTGAGTTTCTTTCCTTGTTGATGTTGACATGAGTCTTCTTCGTTCCCCGAACTTGTGTCTCACAATTTCCTTTTTTTGCCCGTAGTTGTCTCAATATGTGCGAAGTGCTGCTCCGCTG